>JAUMHB010022067.1:0-25883 GCA_032359685.1 Pittosporum tobira
CCACACCTCTCTCTCTCTCTCAACCCACCCCCCCCCCCGCCCCCCACCACACACACACACAACCCAACAAACCACAAACCGAAACACCCAACCTCCCCTCTCTCTTCTCCCTCCCTCCTTTATATGTTACAGTTCACTACCTATCAAATTACGGAAATCAGAGGTGGTCAGCATTTTTTTCTGTTTGTGGTTTTTACGTTTATCCTCAAAATTAACTGTTCCAAATGCTCAGAGAAAGCTCATTGGTCACCTTATGACTCCATTTATTATAGTAGTAGAAATTTAGGTTTTCGCTCTTCGTATTTATTAGGTTATGAATATTTGGCGAGTCTGTTTTGTCTAAGTTTAAACTACAAATTTGTCCAAGTTTGTATACTTGAAGGAATCTTTTTAATACAGAAACAAATAACTATGGATTATAACAACAAAAAGATAAATTACTCCATGCTCTCGTATAATCCTAATGCAGTAAACGCAAAGACACTCCTGTTCCACATTTCATCAAACAGCTTGTAGGAAAATCAAACAAACCACAAAAACTAAAAAAATCAAAGTCCTAAACTCAAACCCCTACATGTTACAACATGTTTTCTATCTTACTGACTATCTAAAAGCAAAAACGGGGTTATTAATCGAGATATCAATTTTTCACCTAAAAAACAGCAATTATTTGGATATGAAATTGAAGATAGAAAATTGTTGTTACCGTCCGATAAGAGGGAGAAACTGAGACATGCCATTGCAGAAAGTAGTCTTCCCAGAACCCGGCGGTCCAATCACTACTTGACCAAACACCATCTTGCGCAAAAAGGAACCTAAAGTAAAGGGTTTTACGCTTAGGGTTTATAAATAAAAGGAGAACAAAGCAGTGGGATTATTAATTTACAATTTAGTGTAAGTAATAGTACTAGTGTAAATGATAATAAGGAGCAATATGTTAAGCCTTTAATCGTCTGCACTGAACCCAGCAAAAATCGAAGTTCGAAACAGAAGGTACTCGACCTTTTGACCCAAACGTGACTTTCCAGAACAAAGAAACTATGAGGACGAGTAAGACAGTAAAAAATAAAAGCGCAAAAAACCATGGGGCATTCCGAGAATCGAACTCGGGACCTCTCGCACCCAAAGCGAGAATCATACCACTAGACCAAATGCCCTCGTGAAGGTCAAGACTAAATATCCATTTAACACCCCTTCAATCAGATTCTTATAATAAATACTCTCTCAATTTCGTTGTCCCAAAATAAATGATTTAAACACGTATTTTAATAAAAATATATAATGTATGTTTTTTAAAAAAATTTAAGAAAATATTTAAATTTTGAGCGTGATTTAAAATTTTTTCTCTTAAAAATAATTTTTTTAAGTGGATACTTTTAAGTGTTTTAATCATTAGAGGGAGTATTATAAACTTTGCCTGTTCTGGTCGGGCTTTTCATCTGGGACCATCCAAAATTTAGTGATGATGTGTGGCCGTGTGGGTACTCATGGTCAAAGGATGAAAGATGTCCAAGCTGACAACTAGTGTATTATTTTCATTTTTATAAATCATCACTTAATTGAAATTAACTTATATAAATCCCCCATAAAATCAAATGCCATGATTCCTTGCCATCCTATTCTGCACAAGTGCATATGGTTTACACACACACACATAATATATTGGCAACCCAAACAGGTTCTAGCTGGATGTTCATAGTTTATATTATTAGGTCTCATTTGACTTTCATTTGTGAGTAATTTTAAGAAGTAGAGAAATAAATCAAAAAGAAAAACATAAATCATGCAATTTCATCCCTTTTCCCACTTGTGACAGGAGTAGAATGAAATGGTTAAATTTAGTTCTCATTATCCTGCAATTAATATTGAGATTAGGTCAATTAGTTGGTTAAATTTCATTCTTTACATTCTGTTTGTGAGTTTTTTGGGTAAAGAATCCTTATGATTTTAAATTTTAAAAAGTTTAAGAAATAAAATGATAGGAAAGAAATATTTCTCAATTTTGTTTGTGAGTTTAGTAAAGAAAATATAATAACTATCTCATTTTACGTTTCTGAGTTAGTAAGAAAAACAAAGAAAATTGCATTAAAATATATTGTTATTATTTTACCCTTGTATATTTTTTCAAAAATAATTTTTTTTATCAATTATAAAAAAAAGTTATCCTAATATTTCATTTATTATGTCAAATTGAATTTTCATAATACCCCATCTTTTGAAAGTCAAATTTATATTAAGAGATATTAGTATTGATAATAGTATCTACACGAACATATTATCATGAATAAAAATAAAAGAAGTAATATTATAAATATTATTTTATAAAAACTATTTAACACATTATGATTATTTTTAATTTAGTTATTGTGTTTATAGATCAGACTTAAAAAGTTTTCAATTTAAAAATATAATTTATGGATATGTATCATTCAAATAGTACATATAAGTAAGCTAATGTATCATTCAAATAGTACATATAAGTAAGCTAACATGTATCGTTATTTAAATGAAAGTGATTAAATTTTAAAATATATATATATAAACTCAAAAAAAGGTTTTAGTTATATATAGAATTTATTTGATCTTCTTGAAATTTTGACATTTGCTCTAGTATAAATTGAAAAAAAGTTAAAACTTATTTAATATATTTACTTTTTAGTTTAGCTCTATTATTTATTTATTTATTTTGAAGAAGAAGATGTTTTTTTTGTATCGTAATTTAAAATACACAATAAAATAGATGAATAGATAAAGAATCAACTTGTTATAAAGAATATGAGATTTTAATTAAGTTGTAAGGTATGTAATTATTAAAATATTTAATAATTTATTAATAAGGATAATTATGAAATAAAGGAAAGTTACAATAAGTCCATTTTCATTTTCTTACAAATCCGACCAATTTGGCAAGAAAAATTTCTAAAGAAAATAGACCAAAATTTTCTTAAATTTTCTTTAGTTTTCCCAACTTAAAAATTTCACAAACATATGATTTCTCAAAAACATTAGGATTTTTCTTAGATTTTTTTTTATCATTTCCTTAGTTTTAAAAATTTACAAACAAGGTGTTAAGGTATAACCATGCAAGTATTTTCGGACCTATAATATCTTAATAATAACATTATTGACATCATCAAATTATAAAATTGATATGAATTTATTTGATGCGAGTTAATTTAGTCATGAATTCTGTAAATATCTAAAAATATTATTAACTACAGAAAATTACTATTTTTTTTTAACTTTAAATGAATTTATATTAATTTTAAATTCTATGATATTATAAAATATTTTTGTAACATTTATAATAAAACTCTCTCTCTCTCTCCCTCTCTCTTTTTATTCTATTTTAAAGAAAGAGTCCAGCTTTCTTATTTGCTAAATGTCTAAAATCCTCTCAACAACTCTGCAATTACTTTTACAAGAAGCTGTAATGATGCAAAAGAGCAGGGAACAATGATTTCAAACACAAGAAAGCCAGCTAGCATCAGCTGTTTGATGAAGAATGGCTGTCACCAAATGATACGGGGACCTCGAACTTTTTCGTAAGACAAAAGAAATAAAGCCCGTCTGCTTTTACATTTTCATATTTATTTTTTTAATTATTTTTTTTGTAAATATCGTTAAAGTAAACACATATTTATGTATTTATATTAATATATGTGTTTTAAGAAAATTATTTTTTATTGTCGATATATATATATATATATATATATATATTACTTAAAACTCTCATATTTATACAATATCGTAACTATTTCGAACGCTCCCCCTCGAAAAAAAAAAAAAAAAAAAAAAAAAAACTCCATCGGTCCTCATAAAATATCCTGTAAGTCATCAATTTGCGTTAGTGACCCATAGGACATTTTCTGAGGACGGAATTTATTAGACATAGACAGATCAAATGCCCTCAATTTGTGATCATTGTTAGTTTGTTACTCTTGAAAATGTGGCTTGTCTTAGAGAAGAATATTCATTATTTGTCTCTGGACTTCCACAACATCTGTTGCCTGTTTTGCATGTTTTGAGCTGTGTTTCTCGAGTATAATCTAATTGAAGACTATTTTGCATGTTTAAGCAACATGTGGACTCTAGCGGTCGAGAAAAAATCCCGTACTTAAATCAAGATTAATTAGATCGAGACAATCGGGCAGCAGAGGACCGTTTAATGTCAAAATAGATATTAATCGAACTTAAATATATATTTTTGAAACAATACAATTTTGACATGTAAAATCTAAAAGGTTATTACTGTCTCTCAATTTTTCTTTACTTTTTCAATTCTCACGTTTCTTTTCCATTTAATTGGGTGTTGATATATAGTTATATTCATGTCATAAGTTAATAGTTGGACATTTTACACGGACTAAATTTTTAAAAAATATTATTTTCACAAGACATTTTACTACTTTTAAGAAGTTTTCATTTATATGAAGTTGAGACCTATTTTTTTCTCTTATGAAAAATATTTTAGTGGAATTAACAAAACATCTTGTGAAAATAGTGATTCTCAAAATTTTACTACATCATACGATCTAACAATATATCACGTACAACACAATGATACAATAATTTAAAATATGCATGTATCAATTATCAATTTTATTTTCAAACCTCCATCAAATGAAACCTACAGAAAGGGAATCCATAAAAAATCTAACAGAAGTAGTAATAAAATGTATTCTTAATTGGCCCCACCAAGAAATAAAGAGAAGAGGGGGCAGTTAAAAATGCTTGGAATTTACATTTGAGACAAAATGATTGTCAAAGGGCCACTCCGAATGAATTATTACATGACTATGCTCTTTTGGTTTCTTCCGTGAGCTGCAACCCACATGCGTACATGACATCTCTCCTTATCTCAACCCCTCGCATTTTTCTCTCCCTCATCCGTTTCTCTGTTCTAGAGGAAAGCAGAGAGAGAAGCAGAGCATTTGATTATTGAATTTTAAGAGGAGAGATTAATTAATTAAAAAAAAAAAAAAGGAAAAAAGAAAGAATGGCATTTGCAGGAACAACCCAGAAATGCATGGCCTGTGAAAAGACTGTGTACCTTGTTGACAAGCTCACAGCCGACAACCGTATCTACCACAAAGCTTGCTTCCGATGTCATCACTGCAAGGGCACTCTCAAGGTATATCAGTTCTATATTCTTAATTTCTAATCTACTATGTTGTCTGATCTGGGAATCTTGGCTGCTTTTCATTTTCACTGATCTATATAGTCCCGAGGCTCCAAGCTTCAATTTTTGGGCCTGTAGGTTTCTAGGAGTTGGTGATCTTCCTAAAATTCCATTTACTTACTAGAATATGCAAGTTTGGTATTACAATTAATTAAATATGATTTCCAAGGTTTATTATTTCTGTATTTTACTATACACCAGTGAGATATGTTCTGATGTGACTGAGAGGAGTAATTTGAATAATTTACAAGTATTTGAACTTGAGGAATTCAGTTATTTGTCATTTGTTTAGGAGAAAGAGCAGTGCACAAATTTTAAATTTTAGATGTCGTCGTCCTTTTTGGTACACAGTATTAATCTTAGATTATGTTTGGGAAGAATATACTAGTATTTTGATTTGAGTTTTTTAAGGGGATGAAACGTTTCTACAAGGATCTTGTTATTGCCGATATGCATTTCTTCTATAATTTGTTTGATACATACCTTTTCTTCTATAAATGACAACCAGTTTCTTGATCCTTGAAGCCATTTTCGAAAAATCCAAAATCTAGTTGATTATCATATTGACAGAAAGTTTTGTTTGCAGCTTGGCAACTACAATTCCTTTGAGGGTGTCCTGTATTGCAGGCCACACTTCGATCAACTCTTCAAAAGAACCGGCAGTCTGGATAAGAGCTTTGAAGGTAAATTAAAAGCAAAAAAAGAACAAAATAAAATCATCACATAAAAAGTTGAATCATCCTATTTTCAGAGACTCATATCGATTTATTGTTATTCCAACTATCATTCAGGAACACCAAAGATTGTCAAACCAGAAAAACCAGGTGACAGTGAGGTATTTATTATTGAACCACTGAATCTCCGATTAAAATGTAGTCATTTCAGAATTCTAAGTTCTTATTTTGAATGAGACTTGTAGTTCAGACACCCATGTTCCCTAACAAGAGGACAATCATTTCATATTTAACTCGAATAAAAGTGAAATAGTTTTGATTTTTATTTTAACAGAAAGAGAAGTAAGGATTGCATTTGAAGGGAAATATGCTTGAATGTCACTTGAGTAAATGCCTGAACTTAAAGCAAAATTTCTAAAATTTATGCTGCTAACCTTATTTCCTGAACAGAAACCAATGGCCAGCAAAGTCTCGGGTATGTTTGTGGGAACAAGAGACAAATGTCTGGGATGCAAGAATACCGTGTATCCAACTGAAAAGGTAAACTACTAAAAAACTTGAACAACAAATTTAAGAGCCACTTATGGTTATACTCACTATCTTGCAAATAAATTATCTATGTCCGACTCTGCATGGCCTGCTTCTATAACAAACCTTCAATTGAACGCATATCATCAGTTTAGAAGTGTTGTATCAGCATCTATTAGCATACTCCCTATGTTCCACAAAATGAGCCCCGTTTACATATTCTTTTTGCTCCAAAACAGTCCCATTTTCATAATTTCTATGTCACTAACACTAAGAAAGAAATCATTATATTTAGGATAAAGATAGGATAAAACAAGTATATCCTAAACTTTTCAAAAGCTTGCAAATGGGACATTTTTTGTGGAACAGAGGGAGTATATCAGTATAAAGTAGAAAAATGCAGTAACAAAATTCTTAACTGTTGAAGGTGTCTGTGAATGGAACTGCATACCACAAGAGCTGCTTCAAATGTAGCCACGGAGGGTGCACAATCAGCCCATCCAATTACATTGCACATGAAGGGCGGCTTTACTGCAGACACCACCACACTCAACTTATCAAAGAGAAAGGCAACTTAAGCCAACTCGAGGGTGACCGAGCAGGAGGAGTTGTTGCAGAGTCATAATCTGCTGCGGATATAGTTTGGCTTTCTCATTTTACTTATCTACCTTTCTTTCTGCAGTTAAAATTGGGTTTATGCATTACAAGATAAATTTGTGTGAGACTTTTGTTTGTTATTCTCGGATTGTTTAGTGAAATCGAGGCCGTTCAGACTTGAGAGTTGAATGCTTGTGTTCATCATGTTGTGACTCATTTACCAGTTCATATGTGAGTTTTTAATCCTATTGATATTAAAAAGAAAGATAATGTGAACATTGATAAGTTCTTTTGTTCTTCTTACATACACATTCTAAAGCTTAATTATGGGTTCTGTCTAACATATTAGGGAATAGGAAAGTGATAATACTCTTTATCCTCCAACTTTTATGCTTGGACTAATCAGTCAACTAGATACATACAAAAAATATATATAGCTGGTCAACTGTATGACACCTCGTCATATGTATCATTAGGAGTCCAAATCTGTTGTCTCACTTGCTGTCTTATCTGTTGTTCTAAATTCAATCCAACGGTTGTATTACATTTAAATTTATTAACTGTAAAAAATAAATATAAATTTTATATGACTTAAATACGATATAATCGTTTAATTAAATTTAAAACAGTAGATGAAATAGCAAGTGAAACAACAAATGCGACTAACAGATTTGGACCCGTATCATTAGTCCATGATACCTTCAAATACAGAGCTTCTTACATGACAGAAAAATTGTTCGACACCTCGTCATCTATAGCTGGTCAACTGTACGACACCTCATCATATGTATCATTAGTCCATAATACCTTCAAATACGGAACTGCATCAATTGCAATAATACCACCCGTGTTAAATGCAGCCACCAATCAAAAACGCCATTTTTTTTTCTTTTGAAACATCCAATCAAAAAGTTATATTGCCAAAGTTGTTCTCATTTACACATTTAAAATCAAAAAGTTATATTGCCAACGTTCTCATTTCTACATTAAAAATTTAAAATAAAACGATAAATATCCAAAAGAAATATTGCAGATAAGAATCAAATTAACTGCAGAGTTACCTTATAATGTACCGTTCATGTGAATCCGGTCATGTTATTCCCTGACGGCGGCCTAGGTTTGAAACTCGGGAGAATTGCAGAGCAAAAAGAACAAGCCAAAATCTTAATTTAATAACAGGTTAAAGACCCATATGTTTCAAGAGGCCATACTTCCCCAAAAGGGTTTCATAAAAACAAAGCAAATTTATTTCCACGAACATATATTACAATAGTGCAAGATTACCTGTGTACAATGGTATCAACACGCACAATTATTTTATATAACAATAACAAATACTAAGCAAGGATATCAAATATCAATTGTTACGAAGTTCTATTATATCCAGAAGAAGACTATCGTTCTTAGCAATATGCTTGAGGTCCACCACAATATGATTGTCACGGAGAAACCCAAACCCGAACGTTCCATTGCGATACTGCCAAATCCTTCCTTCCACTTGTCGAGGATTCACAGTAGTCTCCACTAAGTTTGGAATCACCAGATCATAACTCGAGTTGATGTAAAGAATGTGAGAAACAGATTCATTATCTGAATATGTAGGACGTCCATGAATGTGATCTGATGCTTCAGGTGGCCGAAGATGAATGCGACTATCATATATGTATTGTTCTTCTGGAGAAAATGGAGACTCAATGGAGGTAGTATCTGATGTCCAAAATACAGTGGCATAACTAGAAAAAGGTATAGACGAGTCCTCAACCTTTCGGCAAAAAATACCTCCAATGTCATCATATTCCACATAATAAAAATCCAATTTTATGTCCTCACCAATTCCCTGCACCCAGAAGCAGAAGAGAACAAAATGGTTTTAATCTTTTTTTTCTTTGTAAGTGAAAAAGACAAATAAAAGTATATATTCTTCATCAAGTCCTCGTGCATTCCAGATAAACTCGAGGAAAAGTAAATTCACAGGAGTGGAGTAATTTTCTAAAACATACGACACTTATCTTTAGTTGCAGGCAATAACATCATCAAACCCAAAAGCCTAAACCTAACCCACCTTTCTTTCCTTGTGGGACAGCTTCAAACCCCTATTTCAGGTATGACAACTGCTCAAGGAAAGACTATTTAAAGCAGGAGATAGTTGTATGTAACAGGAGAAAAGTAGTTACATCGGTGATATGACAAAATCTTCCAACCAAAATACGCAGACTAGAACCTATCTTCAACCCATCATCACATATTAATGTTCCACAATGTTCAATGAAATTTTTGAAGGCACTCCAGCAAATCAATGATATTTTAATCGAACAAAATTCTCAAGTTATATTTTGCTTTAGTGAAGAATAATTGCCATTTATAGCAGAAAAACTCACTTTTGTATATTTGGCAATGATTGATACTTGAGGGGAAAAATAAACATGAAAAAGTCATAGCACTGAGGAATGAGCTCGCTGGTTCTCATCCCCATTCACGGGACCAATTTTACCAGTCAATACTAACACAACCCCCCCCCCCCCCCCCCCCCCCCAAAAAAAAAAAAAAAAAAGGGACACCTAATCTCACACTTAAACCTACTACAACAAAAATGGTGTTTTGGTTATGAAGCATAAGATATTAGCACCAATTGTTGTATTACACAATGCAACCCTTCAATCAACCTGGATCTAGTATGAACTACAAACTCAATGCTTAGTTAAACTAGCCAGATGTTATAAAATATGAATCAAAAGTAAGCAACTACTGTTAATATGTGAATACTGTACTCTCTCCGTTCCAAAATTAGAAATACATTTCTAAAACATCAGGTTTTAAGGAAAACTCTACTTTCATAAACATACCCCCTGCATTAGCTAAAAATGTAGTAGTAATGGCATACTACTACTCAAATCTACTTGGGATATAGTAATGACATGTTATGAGCTTCATGACACTTTTGTTTAAAAATGGAATTGTTTCACTAATTTTGGAACAGAATAATAATGAATAACAATATCTAAGTCTGAGACAAAGGTAGTAACATAGAGGGATGTTTACAAAACACAATTGTAAATAGCAGAAGAACACCACCTTCCATAGACCCTGCAAAGGCCGTGAAGGCGTTGGGACACAATTGACAATTTTCACAAAATGCTCTGGCTCCCACCTCCTTCTGCCCTGCCTCTCCTTCTCCCTCCTTCGCTGCCTCCTCGACCACCTATCCCCTCCCAGGCTCGTCCTATTGGCAAAATACTGATACATTTCGGACATAAATCCATCATTTAAGCTCCCGGGGGAGCCACTCACATTCTCCACAACCCCAGTTTCCTCTCGCCTCAAATTCCCCGAACTCGGAACCTTCATAACCCCAATCTTCCTACTCTCCAGCGAATTTGGATACGAAAAGTTCAAATCTTCCTCAACAACAACATAAAATTTGACCGTAAAATTAACAGAAACCGGAATTAACTCATTTTCGATAAACCCCAATTCACAATTACAATTAACCAAGTCATCAAATATATCAACTTTGCTATCGGGGTCAAGAAAGTTCAAGTTCTCTCCTTTGGGTGACAAACAAATCCATAAAAACGGAGCCTTCACCACAGTATAGTCCCCCTTATTGGAGGGCGAAACCCTAGAGCCAGTAATGAAAGACGGGCCCCACTCGAAGAAAACGAGTGGAGGGAGATAGGTGTCGCTGGAGTTCTTGATGTGGCCGCTACGGCGCCAGAATCCGACGAGATTTTCGAGTTCGGATAGGGCTTTATAGAGGCGTTTGTAGGTGATCTGCCCGGAGCCCCATTTGGTAATGTCGGTCTTGGAGGCCCAGCGCCGGTGGCAGAGGGAGAACCAGAGCTTGGCGTCGGTGTGACAGAGGGAGTAGAATTGTTTTGAGGTCGAGGCGAAGGTGGCAATGTCGGAGGGGTCGAGGAATGAGAGGATGCTGAGCTGGACGTCTTCCGGGAAATTGGAGAATGATAATTGAATGCATTCGTTGAGATTTGCCATGGTTTTTCGTAGGATTGAGCTTGATTGATCTTCGATTTGGAATTCTAGACGATGGATGGAAGATGCGTGGAGGTAGCGACTGTCGAGCCGAATATTCTTGAGAAATGAGGATGGTTCTGTTTTTCGGTGTTAGATTTGAAATGACGACAGCGTCGAGTATTGTACGTTTACTTGCTCAGCTTAACTACAGTTGGGGTACCAATGGACTTCCACATAGGATGGCAAGCGGCCTGTTGGGCTGGTTTTTTTACCTCCGTACAAAATTTCTTTAACTATAGTTCCTCGAAGTTTGTTTGACACGTTTTATATTAGAATAATTTATATTTTATTTATTAATTAAATTTTTTTGAGTTAAAAAAATATTTACTAATTAATTTTTTAATATAAATTAATAATATTATTAGACTTAATTTATAATTTTTTTAAATTAATAAAAAAAATTAATTTTAACGTAATTGATTTTTGAAAATAAATTACAAAAAAAAGTGGATCTTGCACGCCTCAAACCACAAAAGATGGAAGGATGAGTGATTCTTTGTGGGGAGTGCAGATCTATACTTCACTCCTATTGGGGGAGGCCTTTTTGGGTGGTCTTTAGAGTATCTATAAGGCTAGACAATATCATTTTGACGTAAGAGAGCTATTGGGAGAGGCCTTTTTGGACGGTTTTTAGAACGTCTATAAGGCTGGACAATATCATTTTGACGTAAGAGAATAAATTTACAAAATCCTTTAATTTATAATTTATATGATTCTTTAAAAATTTGAAAACAAATATTTTTTTTCTTCTCATAGTGAATTTTAGATATTCTACAATATCTACCAATTTATTGACTAAAATAAATTGAACCAAAATATATATATCACTAATTTTTTAAAAAGTGGATAGTATATTATTAGTTAGAAAGTTACTATCACATCACGTCTGACATAAGATGGATGTACTGTGACAAAGAAAAATGGTTATTTGATTTGAAAGGTAGCAATGTTGGTTTAATTGACAAAATCAATCTCATTAAATAATTTCAATTATAAGTAGTAAGCAGTAATCACACAAATTTATTTTAACAGACCAGATATAAGCAGATAAATATAAGCAATTTCAATCTCATTAAGTAGTAAAATATAAGCAAGTAATAGCAATGTATTGACAATATTAAACATTTTTAACATATGAGATGATGTAATATGGAGATTAAAGATGACTGACTGGTGGCTCTCTGGGAGGTTATGGAGATTCAAGCATGCTGTGAAGAATAGAAAAGAGTAAATGAAGTGAAACGATGGGAGTTTAATAAAAGTTAAGTTAACAAACGTTCGCTAATTTTAATGACGGACACCTGTTAAAAAATATTAGACGTCTGCCAATAATAATTGTGGACGACATAAAAAAATAATAAAAACATATGTCCGCTCTAAAAAAATATATGTCGTCCGCCAATAATAGTGGCGTACGTCAGAATAAAAAATGATAAAAATTTACGTCTGCCAATAATAGGGATAGACATCATAATAAATAGTTATAAAAAAAGATGTCCACAAGAATTATGGACAGACTCTAGGATATAAAATAAAATAAAATACGTCCGCCATTAATAGTGACGAATTTTAATAATAAAAAATAATATTATTTTGGTTTGTCACTATTATTGGCGGAGATATAATAAAATAAAATAATTGCATAACAGTCACTTTCTTGTATGCCAGTATTAAGGGAGGACGTCCGCCATTATTAACGGCGGACCACACTAACCCAATCAATCTCTAACCGTTAGATTTAGATCTGGACGATTACCGTTAGTTAGCTAGCTACAGAGTCGTGCACACACACACACACACACATATATATATATATATATATATATAAAGTAATCCAAAGAAAAGTATTGGCTTTGTCATCATCGATAGGCAAATTGTTTGAACAAAGGCAGGGAATAAGAAAGACGGCATATGATCGACACGACCGGTCTTTGCATTTTTTCCTTGCAGAATCAAGAAGGAGAATAAAAAATGTTATTAGAAAAACAAGATGGAAAATGAAGCTGCACTCCAGCTCAAATAACAACTGTGTAAGTATCAACTCTAACAAATGATGCGGATTTAATTTAATCATTGTGATTATATAAAATTCTGAATTTTAATCATATAACACCGCAACTATATTGAACATTTGCTATTGAATGTTTAATTCCATCATATTATTATATTTTCTTGATTTATTATTATTTTTTTTTTTATGGCAAAAGTACTCTCGGAATTGACTGCTACTTTATCTTAGTGTTGCCGAGAACTTAAACCAAAAAATTTATATATGAAATTTTAAACTCATAACTCACTACCACTTAAACCCCTATCTTAGAGCTTAGAGTGTAATGAGCATTTGTAATCATATATTCTTAGGAAATAGTAATGTTGGAACGCGTGCATGTGCATGTTAAATGAAAAATCTAAGCTACACAAATTTCATTTATAACAAACTATATATTAGGAGCATAAGTAAAATTTAACTCCAAACTGCTAATTTTTACATGGACCTCATTACAGCTCACAATTTGTTTACAACATTCTTCATATAATAATTGGTTTCATGCCTCAGTAGCGCTTGATTTGGTTCGTCGAAGATCCATTTTCGCACTATACCGATATTGATCACCCGACACAGACAACGAGCTCCGTCCGGCATCCGTCCCCCGCCGATTTTTCGCCGGTTTACCGCCGCGAAAAATCTGAAGCAGCAACTGCTGAATTGACTCAGGTGCAACAAACGACTTCACCTGTAATACAGATGAGTAGGTGTTGAAGAATTCAGTATAAGCAGGCACAATAAGCTTAATAGTAGCCTCTTTCATCTGCCCTCTTAAATCATCATCAGGAATATTGTAAGAGCTTCTATGCCTCAAGGTAATTTCATCAAACCCCTTCATAAAAGCCTCCATTTTCCCCCTTACCAAAGCCCCAATTCCCTCTTTATTGAGTTTAACAATTTCTTCTTTGTCAAGTAATCTTACTAAACCTCCCCAAGCTTGCTTCTGATACAAGTAAGCAGATTCCTCGGCCACGATTTTGTACTTCTTTTTCATGTATTTCTCTCCTAGTAGCTTCCCAAGTTCTGTATTTCTTGTCCTCATGTAAATGTACCAATAAGTGTTCATCGCGAAAACATGAGTCAAAACTTTGTCCTTGTAACGAGTTTTCTTTGCTTCAATATTTCTTTGAAGGGCTTCCACGATGTTGGAAACCGCGTCTTTGAGTAAATTCTCATCAGTTTCGGGCTTTGAAAGAATCCCAGCTTTCCAAATTTGTTCTGTTCTAAGAACTTGTGCCATGGGCGCGCTATAAACGTCAGTAGCAAGGTATTTTAGATAATTTATCGCGTAGCGGACTATTTTTGGGACAGAGCCATCTTGTGGAGGAGGTAATCCATCTTGGTTGCTCTCAATTTGAAGCCCAAATTCCCAGAAAACTTTGGTTGACGCGTGGACAAGGAGCTTCTCAAGTTCCCTAAATCGCGTGCAAATATCAGCTCCAGCTTCGCCTTCAAATACTTCAGAAAATTGGGGTTTGAGTTTTTCTAATGAATCAAACATGTCTAATAGCTTGAATAGCTTTTGAGGTTCTTTGTTGCTTCTTGCAACGCCTTCACCAAATCGGAAGAATACTGCCATAATTTTGTCTGCAATTTTTATGAAGCATTCGGGCCAGATTAGGCCATCCATGATGTTAACTAGAGCTTGGTTGCATAGATTTTTTTCAGATACCAAGACGGTTTTAACTGCGAGCTCAAAGTGTTGGATCCAAAGGGATATGGATGTCTCTAAGCCCTCCCATTCCATCTCGTCAATTTCTTGGGGATTGTAAGTTCTCAGGTAATCTGGATTCAATCTCATTAGTGCTTTAGCTGCTCTTCTGTACCTTACCTGTTGAAATTAAGATGAGTTACCTGTGGGGCGAGCAATTTAACTCACCCTAAATTCTTAATAAGAATACTATATATAAGAGAACAAGGGAGGTGAGAGATTATGCATGTCAACAATTATTGTTTTTGTACCCTTTATAAACAAGAACTTAACTTTGTTCCAATAATTTATAATCATTGTCATATAGAAGTAGAGATTATATGATCCCAATCAAAAGCACAGTTGCTATTTCAATCTCCAAATACTGTATGTCATATTATTTACCGAACATGTAAAACTATTAGTTTACAACATTTGATAGTTGTTTAACGACTAAAAATATGTACAAGAAAATTTAAAAGTCCGAGTTAGACAAAATGCAGATAAATACTGTAAAATTTTATAGACTATAAAGAAAATATTGTTGATTGTTGTAAACTAATGATTTTATTTACTTATAGTCTATAAAGAATAACTTAAAAGTATTTTTGACATTGTGTTATCAATTTTAGACATTGAACCCTGAAAAAAAAAATTGAAATCGAACCTTAATGTTCGTACATTTTTTGAAATTAAAGCTTCCGACGAGTTCAATTTCAATTTTGGCCGGAATATTCAAATCTTTCCGGCGATGCAAATTTTTAAAGGGGCATTAAGTGATGCGAAATTATATTTGTACAATTCCTTCGGCCAAAATTGAAATTGAACTCGTCGGAAGGTTTAATTTCAAAAAATGTACGAACATTGAGGTTCAATTTCAAAAAGTTTTTTTTTCAGGGTTCAATGTCTAAAAGTAATAACAACAAATGATCAAAAATACCTTTAAGCCATAAAGAATTTATAATCACTAGTATAGTACCAAAGTTCAGCTTTGATGGAACAAAGATTGAGACTTACCTTGACAAAGATATCAATACAAATATCCAAGCAATCATTAGCAGCAAGAGTCTCCGAAATTCTCCTCAGAGCTTCAACCTCCACTTCACTTCCCAAATCCGAAGCCACCATCCCCACCGGAGAATCATCATCCTCACCACCACCCTCCACCGCCTCCCCAATATTCCCGTGTCTTAACTTCTGCAAAATACACTCAAACTCATCCTGCAAATTCAACAAAGCCTCATCAAGCAATCCATCAAACTTCATGGCATCAACTTCCGTCTCATAAAGCGCTTTCAATGTAATCAAAGTCTCCCTCAATCTATGCGTCCTATATTGATCCGTTGCCTTTGTCCTACTCAAAAACTCCACCACTTCTTGCAGCCTCTGAATCGCCGGCTCCCCCTCCTGGCAAATCAAATTAATGGCCGTATTCAAATTATCAACACAATCAACGTACTTGATGAGCAGCTTAACACGCATTTGGGGAGTTTTACTTTGGGATAATTTAGAAGAAAGCTCAACGAGCTTAGCCTGGTGAGATTCAGAGAGTTTGAAACTGTCGAGAAGTGCGAGAGCGGGAGAAACCGCACGGTTGATCCGTGACTCGAGCGCTTTGGTTGCTATGGACAGGGATTGTAGAGGGGCTACTCGTCTTGATGCAATTGTTAGAGTTTCTTGCATTGTCTCAAATTTTTCGTCCATTTTTTTTAGACTCTTTTCCACGGTGGATGAGGTTTTGAGGAGGTTTTTGAGATCAGAACATACGGATTCGAGCCTTGCTAGAGCTGGGTCTTGTTCCATGGAGTCCATGGGCCTTACTTTTGGGACAAAGAGAATGAGAAAGAATGTTAATGAGAAGGATCAAGTTGGTTGCAGAGGTTTTTTATTATGTTTGGGGGAATGGAGCCGAAGCAGATGAAAACAGAGCAGATAGGACAAAATAGAGACCAAATCTCGATTGAAACTAAGACCAAATGGCACCTAGAGATGAAAACAAGAGGGTGAGCTCAACCGGAGATTCCTAATGCTGCAGTTTGTATTGTTGAATCAGTCGAAAGGTGTTGAAATTGAAAATGATTTGTGACCTTTTTTTTTGTTTATTTCAATGAAATTTGTGTTTTAGGATGTATCCTTTGTCAGAATAATTTGCAGTCTAATACCGTGCCCAATGGCTTAATTGACCAATTTTTGTTTTTTAAGAGGATATATACATTTCATCCGTCCTACTTATATAACAACATTTTGACTTTTACGAAATTTTAAAAATTTGTTTGATGTTATAATTTTAAAAGAGAAATAGTGATTGAATTAGTAATATTCTAATTTTAAAAAGAATAATAGTGATTGAAGTTGTGGAATATAGTATTGATATTATAGTTTTAAATAGGAGAATAATGGTTGAAGTAAGGATAATTTAGACAATTTACTTTATTAAACTTTCCAAAAATAAAAATTATAATTTTTATAAAACGTTCAAAAAAAAAATTAAGCATTGTAATTTTTATAAGAATGAGTAAGTAGCTATTGAAGGGAATATAAATACTCATCATATTATATCATGATAAGTACCGGACATGCAGTAACAATTTGCCAGAATAATGACCTTGCAATCGGCTAATCACTTGTGATCTGGAAAGAGTGAGAGCTCATTCTATTATCAGAAAAGTCAACCAATAAAGGGTTTCAAACAAGTTAACAGGGAACGACATACCAATGCATAGTGCATTTAACTATGAGGACTACTGTAAGTTTATGACAGGAATGCAAACCCAGCCAACTCATTGGGTGAGGTAAAGGAATTTTTTCTCGAGTTAATTTAAATCAACAGATTTTATATTGAATTCCCAATACGGTCAATTCAAGTTTTTTTCATAAATAATTTAAAATATTTAATGTTATCAAATTTTAATAAATCGAACAAAATTCAACTCATTAAATTAAACAAATTTTTTTATCGAGCTATAAATTTAGATGAGAACTTAGCTTGTTTAACAACACTAACTCCCTGAATTTCTAAATATAAGAAACATTATTTACTTTGAGAAGTAAATCTATAATATTTTTAAATTAAAATTGACATGAATCAATTTTAGTAGTAAAAAATTATTTTCCATAACTAATTGTATTTTTAAATAATTTATAATTTTTACATTTGTGATCAACCATAATCAAATAAATTCGTGTGAATATGAATACGAAATTGTTTGAATTTAATTTTTTTAAGTCAATAATACTCTTATATTTTGGATTCAATTTTGCTTATATAATCATATTCTTGCATGACGGTATGTAATATTCCATTCATTATAAAATTAGAAATAAATATTCTTTTTTAGTTCATTCCAAAATTACAAATATATTGATCGAGAACAATCCAAATTAGGATCAAGGTATTCACATCTAACTCTAATTAGGGTACCAGAGCATCCGTATGCCTAGAATAGACACTTGGAGTTGCCGCCCTGGAACACTTGTCGTTATTTACTCCTATGTGACATCTCCAAACGATGTACAATTTCAAACATATTTTCAGGATTGGGTTTACTTACACAAAGGTCTGGTAGCCCAATGAGCATACAAATGGCCCAATGAATACTATACAGCCCAGTCGGCCCACAACTACTCTATCCTCGACTTGCGTGCCATAAAGGAAATTTTTATAAATACTCATTCATGAGTACGATAAAGGGATGAACACAATCAAACCCTCTGATAATAACACTTTCTTTCGCTAAAATTAATATTGATGTCTTAAATCTTGACCACTAACTTAAGTTTCGGAGAGGGAAACATGGTCAAAACACTCCCTGTTTCCCGTATTTTAGGTTGACTGAGGTCTTCCAAAGTACGTTCCAATTGAGCATCGAGTGTGTTAGGTCAGGGACTGGTCAAACATGCATCAACATATATTTCTACTTTGAGACAATAAAAGTCATAAAGTTTGATTGTGACTCAGTACAGGTATACACTAATTAAATTATAATATAAAATATTTCGATCCCACGATGATTGAAATTAACCAACTATGTACCAAATTTGACAATTTTTTAACTTATCTAACAAAGGAATAAAAATTTGATTTTTATTTAAGAAAACTATTTAATTAACTACTAAACTAATCTAATAAAATTAAGGTTTTAAACAATAATAAACAAACGTACTAAGATTTTGACTTTACCTACTCTATCATAATTAGACCAGTTGAATTATCATGCAAGTTATGGAATTTATTCTGCTGTGATGGTAGAATTTCTCTAATTGCTACTCTATCTCTAATTATAACATCCCTACTCCAATTATTAATCCCACAGTCGTCATGTAAAATTTAAATAATATGAAGAGCATTAAGTTCAATGAAAATTTCCGGATTCGTTAACCATTACCTATTTAATTTGCTACCGAAATTACACAAATAATCTAGATTATCTCTAACTATATTTAATTTATGGTTATGATCCACATGAGCACTCACTAGTCGTTTCCTCTCAGTACTTAAACTATATGACAAATATCATCCAAATAATGATCAAGTATTTAAAAGTACTAAAAACATAAATAATAACTCACAACACAATAAATTCACGTAAAAGTATGATAAAACGATAGATCTAATTAATCACAAGTATGATCCATCTAATAGTAGTAAAAAGAAAAATAAAATATAATTAAATTAAATTAAATTAAAAAAATAAAAAGAAAAGATAGATAGAACCATAGTTACTCGTAAATAAATTATTCACCTTGCGTTGAAGTCTCCTTACCGAGTATCGTCTCTACAACAACAACTACTAAACTACTAACTATGAATATTGAAAATTTGATACATAAAGTGCCAAGGGTTGTATGATATTTATAAGATAACTTACACAATCTGAATTTGTCTAAAATTCGTGTTGGAAAAGTCCGAATCGGATCTCTCTTGTATAATCAGATCAGGAAAGTGAAAAATAACTCCAAACACCTCCCACGACCATGGCCCTTCCCACGGGCTGAGCGTGGGAGTCGCTGCTTAGTGCCACTTTGTCCCTTTATTTACAATTTTGTCATTCTTTAGCCCGGATTCGTTCCTTATCCATTCTAAACCCATATTTGCACAAAATTAGGCTAAAAAATCTACAAAATAACATCCAAACAAGGAATAGTAATCCAAACTAAAAATATAACAAATATTAACCATTTTGAATTGAAAGATTATGCAAAAATTACAAAATCAAGAATAAAAAATATCTAAATATAAAGCATTAAACTCAGTTATCAAAATTCTTATTTTATCCTATCTTCTTCTCATATCGCTCTTAATCATTCCTTACAAGACCTACCTTCTGTCCACCCAACTAATCCTACATCTCCATTTATCTCTTCTTATTTTTGGTATAATAATTAATATTATTATTTTTTAATAAAAATTATCACTTTTTTAAAGATGTCTCTAAGTAATTTTGAAACACGGGAAGTGACAATGATGATCCACTGCTAATTTGTTAATCATTAGTTGCTAACAAACAGAAGTGCAACCAAAGTCTTAGAAAATGACAAGCTACCAAAAATAATTAGGACATTTATCGATTAATGTTGTATGTCCAGATTACTTTTGATAATTTGTCATTGTAATTAATTATAATTTAACATATCACTTATTACATCAATTTGTGTACATGTAATAGTATAATTGTTAGTGCATATAACATTAATTACTAACATTATTTTCATAAGAAAAATTGGTATTTTCGCAACGTCCTCTTCAGAGGAAAGAGGACTAGACAAGGAGCTGACGTCCATGTGAGGGATGATTATGCAAAATATCAAATTGCACTATGGAAAATAATACGAGTACCTTTCTCTACATATTTTAATACACCCAATAATATTTGGAGAAAAAACTTCGTCAGGGATTGGGCCAATTTTCATACCAATTATTTGTTAGTGGTTTCTTTATGAGAGTGATTGGAAACTCTGAAAGTATTGAGGTGGATCTGGCGATAAAACCTGACGGGCTGTACCTTAAAAGAATTTTGGACACATATTTCCTCAGCTTATCGGACTTGATTTCGGCCTGTTAAATTGGCCATGGGCCAGAACAATTAATTGCCCATTTCAATAAATTTTATTTCTTTCCTCCTTTCCTCCTTCCCTCTATTCTCAAATTTTTTTGTTATTATTTTAAAGAAAATAAGGAGCGTTGACAGTATATTGTTGCACACGTGTCTTCCTTTTATTTATTTTTGTTGCACACATTGTACGAAAAAATACGTGCAGAGTAATTCAAATCTGTTATTTCATCTGTTATTTTAATTTAATTCAATGATTATATTGCATATAAAAGTTATATTTATTTTTTATAATTAATTAATTTAAATATAATATAATTTTTAAATTAAATTTATAACAACAAATATGACAATGAGATAATAAATTTGAACTTGTGGTGCACGTTGCCCGAGATTCGTATATCCCGCAAACCACACTTTATTGTACTCCCTCCGTCACATCTCGAGTTGGAAGAACTGACTATCATTAAAGACGCTAAAATAATTATTACTTCCTTGTTTTATTAAAATTCTAATATTTATTTTTTTTTATTTTTTAAAAATTATAATTTTTTTAAAAAATTTAATAATATAAATTATTTAAATTATTTTTACTTTATCAAATATAATTCACCATTTTAATCATTAATTTCTTATTTAAAATTATAATATTAATATTATAACTCACTATTTTAAATATTATTTCACTATTAAAATTATAATATTTCTACTTCAATCACTATTTTTTTTAAATTATAATATCAAATATATTTTTTAAATTCGATAAAATATTAAAATATTATAAAATATATGAGACGGAGAGAATACGTACTTATTTCATTTTCTGTACGTAACTATAACTGTGGAAAATTGACATATTCATGTCCCACGATGAATCATTTTTTTTCCTTCGAGGTCTAATCCATTACTTTTTTCATTTTATAAAAATTATAACATTTATTATTTTAGAAGTTTTATAAAAATTATAATTTTTTTATAGAAAAATTTAATAATATAAATTATTTAAATTATTCTTATTTTATTAAATATGACTCACCACATTAATTATTATTTCTCTATTTAAAATTATAATATCGATACTATACTCTACCACTTTAATTACTATTCTTTTCTTAAAATTATAATATTATTACTTTAATTACTATTCTCTTGTTAAAATTATAACATTAAATAATTTTTTTAAATTTTATAAAGCATTAAAATATTACAATATAAATAACACCGACGAGTATAATGCTTCAACTTTCTCATAATACTCCAATTAGGGTTTTCAGCAAACTGACAACTGTTTCTATATCAGTACACGGCATAGCCTGCGCTGGCTACAGCGTGTTTTCAGTTACAAACACCGTCGTCCGCTACTCTTTTGGCTGACGGTACTAGCCATATAATATATCATGACCGTCCACCATATAAAAATGGACGGTGGAGATTATTTGGTCATGGCTAGTGATGGATATAGAGGGATGAATCCCCTAGCATTTATATATTATTGCTATTTTGAAGGAGAACTATCTATTGCAGATCATTAATACGCTGATAATTTTAAGTGAAGGAGGCAAGCATGCCAACCAATGAGCGAAGAGATGAATCTGATGAATATTCGTTTTCCTTGCTTGTTCTCTGTGATTGGATGTTACTAGTAATAATAATAAAATAACAAAGCTCCCTGTCGTTATGTATCAAATCATGTATCCGCTTGTTTGTTCAGCTAAAATTGACATGGACTTTCAAACATTTCACTACATGAAACATAGTACTACTATATACTATTTCTTTTATTCCAATTCTTAACTAAGATATAAGAACGAAAATAGAAAATGGATAGTTGTCGAAGTATATCCCCTCGACATATTATATATTATATACTGTATATAATATATAATGTCTATACATATATATGACTACTTTATGATCTTCAAATTCAGTAAACAACCTCAGACATTGGAACCAGAATCAGCAGCCTCTTGTGTATGGAACCTCCAGGCAAACAGGTAGTCCCTGGACTTACAAAACAACCTCACTGCATCACAAAAAGTCCTGATCGAGCTCGTCTTCCCATTGCTTCCCCACTCTATCCTCACCCAGCAAAAGAACCCGTTTGAAGAAAGGGGCACATGACCCAGATCCTGAACCTGCAGCTTCACCTCCCCACAAATCCTCTTGCATGCACCAGTACCGCCAGTCAGGGAATGAAGCCAGGAACACTCCGGCTGGCCCACCAAGTCCGCGTAAGCAGAATTCACCAGCCTAACTTTGTTGTTAGAGTCTGATATAACCATCGGCAAGGCCTCGGACTCCACATCTTCCTCAATCTCCTTTGCTTTCGCTGGAACTTGCACCACCACATCCAAACCTGGGTTCTTGTTAATGGACTCGACCCTAATGCTCGAACCCACCAGGCGAATCGCCCGTGGGGCCATAACATTGGTAGTGGACCTAGTGGTACTTATGGTGGTGGCTTGCAGTAGCTGTAGAAGATCCTTCTCTTCGGGAACATCAGCTGCCTTGTTCAAGTCCAAATCTTCGTGGACCCCAGCTTGAAGAAGAGGGAGAGTTAGTAGGCCGGTTTCGGCCGGAGGTGGGGTGAAATTTGGGACAGCTGGAAGAATAAACTGAGGAGAAACTAGGGCATTTATGGGAGAGTGAGCAAAAGCATGTAAAGACAAGTTCTTGGCAGGTGAGTTTGTTAGCTGATAAGGAGAGAAGGCTTGGAGGTAGGTTGGCCGTGCCGATCTCTTCATCATGGCTGGCCCCGCCGAAGTCCTCCCCCGCTTGCGGGTTCTTGTAGGCCGGGCCTGCAAATGAGGCCAAACTCTACTCAGGTACGCTGACTCGGTGATCCTGTCATTCATCGTTGATGAGCTGTGCTCACCATTAATGGGGTTGTTATTCACTGTATTTTGATCAGGCCTTGGCGCTATGGGCTTGTATCTGGCCATAATCTCAGCTGTTTTAGATGAATTGAAGGACTGCATCGTTCTTGAAAGAGAGAGAAAGTAGAGTTTAGCGGTGGTGGGGAAGGAGAAGGGAGAAGGGTGGGGCATTTAAGGGTGTGGGGAGCCAATGGGAGAGGGGCAACATAGACTGAGTAAGGACGAGGAATGGACACTTGGATACGTACTGTGGGTACGTGTTTGGGAATTTACAGATGGGACACCAGGATTTTAAGCGTATAAACCCGGTCCATGCAGACTTATTAACTACTACAAGTAGATAATTTGTTTTTAAAAAAGAAAAAGAAAAAATTCAATTAGATAATGCTCACATAATATATACACCCCTGTTTTAAAAATTATCATACGGACATTGAATATAGAGAGGAGCCTAATATTTAATTGATTAAATTTAAATATTCAATTATTTTAAATAGTAGAAGATTTTTCGACGTCTAAATCATGTTAATAATGAAAATAATAACAACTAAAAAAATAAATTTATTAAATTTATTTTTAAATATAATAATTACTTAGTGTTAATAATTTCAATTTAAAGACATTTTATTTAAACTATCATTATCAACAAAAATTATAAAACAGAAAAAACAAATCTAGAAAATCAAAAGAAATCAAAAGCTAAGAATTTGTAACTTTCTATACACATATATGCATAATATATGTAGATATATTCTACAATAATGTAAAACATTATATATATATATATATATATGACGATGGGAGAGTATTAGATTGGCACAACAGGAAGTTACAGATGCTTAATTAGCTTTTGATTTCTTGTGATTTTTTATTTTAGATGCCAAAAACTAATAAATTCATAGCATGCAAATTAATTAATGCAATATTTTCATATGTGACAAATTGTGAAGCGTTAATTAATTAATAGGTTCACTGAATAAGCTAAATACATACTTGCATAGATGTTGTCTTTAATTAAATACAGTATAGATGAGAGATGAGAGAGAACGAGCGAGGGAGGCTGGGTTCCATGCATGTCTGCATCTATCATGTTTGTTTCGGTCGTGGTGATTTTACTACTTTACCCCTGTGGGCCACATTAAATTTCGTTGCTTAGTGTTCGTGGCGAGTTCTTGGTTGTTTGCAGAAAAGCTGAACGGATCAATTTGGCTTTGAGTGCGCGTTTGATAATAGTATTGAAAATTTATAACAATCAAATGTAATAAAATATTATATTAATAAATTATAATAAATTAAATTTAAATTTATAATTTAAATTTAATTTTAATTTTAATTAAAATTAAAATTAAAATTTAAAATTTAATTTAAGTTATAAATTATAATTTTAAAAAAACTACCAAACATGCCCTGACTGGAGGACAACGGTGGGAGGTTACATACTTTGCACGTGAAAGGTACGCGTTGCACGTGGTTAAGGAGGGGGTTTTGATCAGTGTGCACAATTCCGGCCAATCAGCTTTTTATACCCTGTCAATATGGATGAGGTCGAACGTTCTGACCAATGGCATGTAACCTTAACCAAATACTCCTATTAATAAGAAATGACGAGTGTTCTTTAATTAAATATTGGTTTAATTATTTGATTATTTTTAATTTTTGTTGATATTTAGATTATTTCCTTCAAACAATTTAAACTATTAGAGTTTATTTTATAATGGTACTCGATTCACTAATTACTGACTGTAAATTTTATTTTAGACTTGATATATTATATAAAATTTATTTAAATAAATAAAGTTGCAGATTAATGAAAGTTTCTCTTTTAATGTTTATAACCTAAGATATCTGAATCAAAGAGAAAGAAAAGATTCAAAAAATACACACACACACACACATAAAAAGTGTGTGAACTTTTATTCACACAATTACGTGAATATAAATATTTTTAAAATATATATTATGCTCTAAATATGGTATTATAAATTAACATGCTATATTCAATATGTAATTACCTTCTCTTTTTTTTTTTGAGTGTGTAGTAATAACGTTTCTGTGACACCCCCAAATCTAGGCATCCTCACCCCGATTTGGGTTGCCAATTTATTATTAAATCCATGTCTTACAAATACACAAATCATAAGTGATATAGGCGAAAATACAAATATTATACAGCTCTCTCTACACATCTTATTCAAATACTACGCAGC
>JAUMHB010022078.1:7096-25881 GCA_032359685.1 Pittosporum tobira
GGGAGATTTATTTACAGTATGGACTTTAGTCAGATACCTGTCGGTGAATAGGATTTGGGAGGTTAGGGGAGGTTAGGACTCCATATATTTGATTGGTACTGACGGTACCTTATACAGGCAGGTGGGTGCTAGAAGCAATCCCTTTTTGGTATATAAATACGATTCCTTGATCAAACTAATAAAAATAAGTAGCTGAATTATTTGAATTGATAATGAAACAGATTGCAATTTTATTAAATTATATTTCTTTTTCCTTTATTTCCTTACCTACTGATTAATTGGAAGTTACTCTAGAACTTTTATACCTAGGATGCTCTTCTGGTGTTTGCTTTTTATGTTTCATTGCACAATACTATGTTTTGATGTGAAATTATAACTATGTATTTAATATTTGTTGGTCTCTCTTTATTTTTGCAGGTACGATGATTAAGTTGTTTAAAGTAAAGGAGAAGCAGAGAGAACTTGCTGAGAATTCTAATGGGAAGCCTCCAGTCAAGAAGCAGAGTGCGGGAGAACTAAGACTTCATAAGGGTAATAATTGGCATAAATGTGTTTTTGATTTATTAGTATTTTTTTAAAATTTTCAATTTACAGTATGAGTCATTGCTTAATTGGACTTAGTAGTCACTCCATAAGGCATATAGGTGTATAGTCTAGAAGATGATCTGTTTTTCATGGTGAGTAATTATGAATATGATCGAGTTTTCAATGTTGCATAATTAGGAATTGCCATTTTTTCTGTTTCAATATTAATAATTACTAGTTCTTATTATCAAATTGAATTTTTTTGATTGGCATTTCTCTTTTCTGTAGATATAAGCGAACTAAACCTTCCTAAGACATGTACCATATCATTCCCTAATGGCAAGGATGACCTGATGAACTTTGAAGTCACTATTCGGCCCGATGAAGGATATTACAAGTGAGTATGCCTTCCAAAGTGGTATCTGTTTACTTTTATATGTTTTTTTTCCTTATAAGCTACTGTACATTTATAATGTCTAATTTTATTAGATGTGCTATTGGTTTACTTTTTGTTAGTCATGTATGTATGTGCGATTCATTGTGTTTGTTTCATCTGATTTGATACCTTTTTTCAGAAATGGGACATTTACCTTTTCTTTCCAAATTTCTCCCATCTATCCTCATGAAGCACCGAAGGTCAAATGCAAGACAAAGGTAAAATAAAGAAATAAGTTTTTCAGATGTCATTTTGTTTTGCTGAACTACTTTTACTATTTCTGTCTATTTGCAGATTTACCATCCAAATATTGACTTGGATGGAAATGTATGCCTTAACATTCTTCGGGAAGACTGGAAACCTGTCCTCAATATAAACACCATCATTTACGGTCTCTACCATCTCTTCACAGTAAGTCGTAAACTTTTAGAATAGTTTTTATTTTTAGTCTTTGTTTAAAAGTTTTTTTTTGTGATTATAATATATATATTATCTTTATTATTTATTATATATTATATATTATATATTAATTTTTTTTTTGTTTTTTGATAAGTAGATTATTGCATTTTGTATATCAGTAATTCACTGTGTATGTGCAGGAACCGAATCACGAGGATCCACTCAATCATGACGCAGCTGCAGTGCTGAGGGATAACCCCAAGTTGTTCGAGACCAATGTGAGAAGGGCCATAGCGGGTGGTTACGTGGGCCAGACCTACTTCACTCGCTGCATATAGAGTCTGAAGATGGCAGGGCATCATGTGTTAATGAAGTTGAGATTTGATGCTTTAAAATTGTGTTTTGTGAAAAGAAAAAATTAATGCCAAACAAATCTTTCCTCAGAGCAATCTGAAAACACAGACATTGGAGTTCAATTTTCTTGGATTCTCTGTTAATCGTGAAGGCTCGTTGTATGCAATTGTAACTTTGTGCTAGTTTATTTCGGCTTAAAATTTATGGTTGTGGTTCATTACTATGATATTTTACTTTTGGTTATAAGATGTACACTTTGTTTGCGAGTTTTTGTTGTAAGAGACTGGGTGAGAAAGTGGATTTACAACTAAATTTTAGTTAACAATGAAAATGAAATGGTATTTTATATTGAGTTTTTTGTATTGTTAATAACTAAATTTTAGTTAACAATGAAAATGATATGAGAATGAATAGTGAATTTTTATTTATCTTAATAGGTGAGTTTTAGCATTTTATTCTCAACTTTATTTTAAATTTAAATTTTAGTGTTAATGAAATATTTATTCCCACGACAACTGTTTTTGAATATAAAATTTATTTCATTCTTATTATAAAAGGAATAGTGAATCAAACGCATGGTAAATGTTTTATATGTTTCTCACAATGTTCTCTACTCTAAAACTTTTTCTCTTTATTAAATAATCTGACAATCATTTCTCTCGATTTTTCTTTCTATAATAATTTGACAATCTTTTGTTTTTCCCTCTTTTTCTCTTATAAAATTTGGCTAAGGTTTAATAATATTTGAGTTAAAATCCCCATCCAAACTTTCTTTACGTGATTTCATATCAAATCACTTGCATGTTGTGAGATCCCAAAAATCTAAGTATGATTAATGTATAATATAATTCACTTTTAGTTTTGCAAATTACTTGTCCATGATTATGTAAAGTTGTATGCATTGATTAGTAATGGAACAAAATTTTTTCTAAGTATGTTTGATTAAGTTACTTGGGCTTGGAATTTATGAAAATTGTTGGACTTAATTTATTTTGTCTTAGAAAGCCTAGCATGGCCAACCACTTATTGTGCCTAGTCCATTTTCATTCTTGTAAACTTGGATTAATGAATTATAATAAAAGTTTAAGTGCATTTTGGCCCCATATATTGTAGTCCATTAAGATAATTGTGGACTAATTAAGTGTAATTGGATTTATGCAAAAAGGGGACTAAACTAAATTAATTTTGGACCAAATTAGAGAAGAGGCTCATGGACCAAACCAAGGAACCATGGCCGAATTTTAGTGGTAGATAGGGGCCAAGTTTTTTTTTTCATCCATGCTGAAGAAGAGACTTTGAAAAGCTAATTGATGGCCCAAGCTAACAAATTCCAAGACTAGCTCAACAAGGCCTCATAGCTAAAACTTTTATTTGAGTAGGAGCCCAAGAATGTTACTTAAAACCGAGGTGGAAGGAGGTCCAAGTGCTTAACCTGCTAATATAACCCATGGACCATACAAGTTTACAAATGGACTTAAGTTACTTATGGGCCAAAGGAAAGAAAATGACACAAATGAACTTGGGCCAAAGCTCACTCTCTTGGTGCCGGCAAGAGGGGTGTATGTGTGTGTGTTTATTAATTTATATATAGTTATATATCTTGGAAGGAATGAAGCTTCTTGAGGAAGCAAGTGATGTGTCAACTTATTGTGGGAGTATAAATGTCAAGCCTTGTGGCTGAAAAAAAAATCTAACTTATTTCCTTAAACCTTGTATGCTGGCCACTAAAGAGAATAAAAAAGCTTTTAGTTAGCCTAGTTTAGAGACAAGGGAGAGCAAAAAGAGAAGATATAGAGAGAGAAAAAATAAGTACACCCAAACCCTAGCATATTTGAAGTAATCAAGCATAGATTTAAGTTTTTCATATACAAATACACCCCAAACAAACAAGCAAGCTCTAGAAAAACCATCAAACACAAGCTTGGAAGGTTACGGGTAAAGGGATTTAAGAAAGAACATTGGTTAGAAAGTACGAGACAAGTACAATTCTCGTCCCTCTCTATACGTGTAATTTTATTGTTCATTACACGTACATGTTTTAATGATAAATATGTATGAGTTTTAAAATTCACTTATGCATGCAAGAAATTTAAATGGAATTTAAAAAAATAAAGTTTTAGTATGCCATTTGGAGGTTTACCAGTTTAACCGAGATTACATGGGAGAAATCCTATAGCGCATGCTAAAGAATACATGCTATTGCGTTGTGCATATTCGTGAGAGATTTTTAGTAGTTGTTTGTTCTTAACTGAGTGTTAAGACTGGACAGAGAATGGAGGAAAATGTAAGTAACACATACTCATCCAACATGTTTTATTGCTGCATAATTTACTTTAATTGTTCGGAAATTATGCTTACGTTCGAGAACTTACATTTTATTCCGTGGGTTCAAGTATGTTGTATTTCAAAATTTTCATGATTTTACAAAAGTTGAAAGTTATGTTTATTATCGTTAAGAGGTTGTACTTGCTGAGTTTTCATCGCTTGCTCTTTTATTATATTGAAATATTTCAGCTAGAGTGGAGCAAGGTGGTGTTTAGACAATCAACATGAAATGTAGTTTTCTGAGGATTTTTTTCTAACCAGAGGGGTTTATGATAATTTGGATGTATATTCGTTAAATTTCGAAGTCATGTTGTAATAAGTAGTAATTTTACTTTTCCGCAAGAATGTATGTATTATTGATTGTATGAGATCCGAAAAAGCATATTGAGGGAGGGATGGTCGATTTGTCTCAGCCATCTAAAGGTGGATTGTTTGATGCATGGTTTCCACTAGTAGTGGAAAGAACGGGAAACTGAGGCGTCACACATGTACTTCACTTTCGAAAACATAAAGTTCCATTGCGCTACCTATTCTTGTAAAAACGTCTCAGTTTGTACCACATAGCCAATTTTTCAATTAGAACTCACAACCTCTTTGCTTCATCAACAATCTTCCTCTATCTGACAACTATTCCTTCTTCACAAATATGGTTCAAGTTAGAGCAAATTATTCTTCATCATCGGCACCATCATCCATGGTCCAATACTACTACTACGACAAAGTTCTAGTGATGTGGACCGTATGGTTGTAATGCATGGATTGTGCTTGATAAAAGTCTTAAGTGAAATTAAAAACCTAACTACAACATGTTTGATAAAAGGTCCAAGTGAAGGATAAAACAAACAAAAAAATGTTCTAACTGCACTTGGAAAGCACAAGCGAACCGACAAAAAGTCAGAAACCACAAATGAGTTTTAAAGTGCAAAATGTGACTTCACGCATGCATATTTTGTGATATTCTTATTCCACCCTTCATGAAAAGTGACAGTTAACAAGAATCGAGATAGCATGTCAACTATGACTAGTCAAATGGGTGTTTTAGGGTGAAAAATGAAATATTTTTAGAAGAATAAGTAGCGTAATAAAACTTTTTAAAGTTTGGGGTACAAAACGTGATTGGGTGTAAAGTATGGGGAACAACATGTACTTTAATTTTAATTAATTAATTAATTAATTTTTAGAAGTGTATTACTCCATCCGTCCCATATTAATTGCAACAATTACTTTTTTTGGAATTCCCATTAAAATTACAACATTCATTTTTTGAAAAATTTAATAATGTAAATTATCTAAATTACCATTACTTTATCAAATATGGCTCACTACTTCAATTATTATTCGCCTATTTAAAACTATAATATCAATATTATAATCTACAACTTTAACTACTACTTTAATATCTAAATTATGATATTATTATTTTAATTATTATTTTTTTATTTAAAATTATAATATCAAACACATTTCATTAACTCCTTGAAAAGTCAAAGTGTCATAAACAATTTGGGGCTGAGGGACTATTTCCTTTCCTCAGCTTTTATGTTGCTACATACATTGATGATGTACGTACCGCATAGAGCACCGGAAGAGAGAAAAGTGACGCAGGAAAAGAGACGCGGAGAAGTTCTTACATACTTCAAAAGTCACCCAGAAAGAAAGACAAGAAGCGTATTCCTCGTGAGAGCTTATAGCAAATTACAGGCCCACGAAAGCTTACACACCCTCATTCTCTGGTGTCATTTTATAACCTATATACATGTACATATTTAATATACACGTAAATATATTTATGTATTGGGAAAGAAATTGAGGGTGTTTGTAGTCTGTAAAGATGGTGAATTGGGAAGGTGGGTCATCGGCATTATCGTCATCTGCGACGGCGGGAGACGGAGGGGTGAGGAAGCCTTCGTGGAGGGAGAGAGAGAACAATAGGAGGAGGGAGAGGAGGAGAAGGGCAATTGCGGCAAAGATTTATGGTGGGTTGAGAGCTCTGGGCAATTTTAATCTTCCTAAACACTATGATAACAATGAGGTCTTGAAAGCTCTTTGTGCTCAAGTCGGATGGATCGTTGAGCCTGATGGCACCACCTATCGACAGGTCACTTCAATCCCCCATTTTCTTTTCTTTGTCACACTTTTATTAGTATATAAGCTTTAGTAGTTAGTTTGAAGGTATTTGTGTTTCTTAAGATTCATTTATTGATAACATTTCTTAATTAGTTTTTATTAATTTAATTATAATTTTTGAAATGGGGTTCTTTCAATTACATCAAGATCCTACTTTTTCTTTTTCCAAGTGGATCTTGAACTACTACGGAGCTCAGAATTTTTATGAAGAATCAACTTCTTAGCTAATTGTTGAAATTTTAATTTCCTATTAGTCGTAAATAGGTAGGGAAATTAGTGGAATTCAACTCAAATTATATAGTATTTCCTTACAAATACATACGTGTCTTAGTTTGCTGGTATTTTAGAGATTTTTCTGCAATCCAAATGCAACAAAAATTAATCTCTGAACTCCGAAGTTGTTCCAAATAATATTTTTTCCACAAAAGAGTTCTATTTACAAATTTACAAATATTAAGGATATGTTTCTGTTCCACCTAGACCTGACAAAATGGATGACAATTCAATGGATGTCCAAAACCATCTAATTTTAAATGGATATGGATTGAAATTATTTAGAGAATTTCATAAATGGATTGAGTTAAATGATTTTATAAATTAAGTGGATTTAATTGAATGGTTAGTGGTTGAATCAATTAATATATACTAACTATATGTGTAAATATACGTGTAATAAAACACTTATAATCTATATATGTAGTTGTACACGTGTAATGGAGAGAAACAAAATTATGTGAATTGATTTTGTATTTTGTCTCCTTAAACTTACATAGGCTTGTTTAAGCTCCAAGTTGACTTAGCCTCGAAGCAATTTGCTCGTGATAAATGAGTAACTTGCGTAATCATCTATTAAGGAGAATAGATGAGTATTCATCAAGTTCATCATGTAACAAATTACTGTCACGTGGTGTTTTTCTATAGGCTATTTTATTTTTCTCTTCTTTTTCTTTTTCTTCTTACATTTTCAAGACCAAATGCAATTGAAATTATAAAATTTTTACATTAATAAATTTGTGACATTGAGAGCTTCCCAACAAGGAGTATATTAATATAGTTTCAATAAACATACAAACAATGATTTATGAAATTTAAAATTGATATAGATTATCCATATCCATCCTTATCCATATATATCAATCCATTTATCAACTATGTAAAGTTCAATCTATTTTAATCCAATCCAAATAGACCTAAATTCATTTATATTCATCCAAATACATCCTTAACCATTCATTTGCCATGCTTAGTTCCACCTATAACCTAAAACAACGAAAGTTTGGTATATAAAGTACTGGTAGTCGCATAATAATGTACTTGCAATAGTTAAATTAAGGGTATTATGTCAATATATACAATCATCAACGATTCACTCCTTTTTGTGGAATAGAAAGTTTGAGAAATGTGACTATTTTTATGAAATAGAGAGAATATATAAACTCAGTTACTAACTAAGTGAAATGAACAATTTTTTTCCATCTCAATTTCATCTTTGTTCCAAATGATTTTTGTGAGACTTTTTAGTTTGTGTGGTAGCATTACTCGATTGTCTAATGGACTTTCATCTAACTTGTGATTTAGGGATCAAGGCCGCCATCGATTGATATTGGAACGATCGATATTGCAGGCACTTCAACCAACACTACCCCATGCTCTGCCTGAAGGCCAAGTCCACCATCATTATCATTTCCAAGCCCCATTCCCTCATATCAACCTAGCCCATCGTCCTCTTCCTTCCCCAGTCCATCTCGAAATGTTGCCAACATCTTATCAAATCCCTATTCGTTCATGCATTATTTCAACTCCTCATCTCTCCCTGCCCTTAGAATCTCAAACAGTGTCCCTGGAACCCCACCCCTGTTCGTTCACAAGCTATCTATTTTCACTGTGCTCAAACTGAAAATGTTTGCTTTTAAATGATGAAATGTATCATGGATTATTTGTAATCTTCATTACTGACCCACAAAAGGTTTGTTGAAGTATTAGGGAGTATAATATTTGTTTTTATTGCGTAACGTAATAAATGCAAATATGTGAATCAAAAAGTCATTGCTAAGTCAAGTGTCAAACTGATTTACATCCACAGAACTTAGTTGGCCCAAGTCTCAATATACAAATGTGATAATTATTTTATTTATAACAACATTTATGTGAATAAAAGTAAGGTTGCATACATCTAAGTATCCAATTTGTTTAAATTTGTGCATGGAATATGACAATAGATGTTGCGGAGCACGATTTTTACAATATTTTTTGTTAATTTTCACAAGTTCCTCTCTCACATAAGGATCGTTTGATTTCACTCTCATGTTTTATTGAGACCTTGTGGAACTGATAAAAATCCATTGCGAAAATATCATTTCAATAAATTTTCAGTAAGAGAAAACTTGGTGATGGTTTGATCATTTCTTGTTTATGGCCCTTGTGAAATGGATTCATCATTTTATCTTGGATGACCCAAAATAAATGAGGGATCATTTGTGTCCCTATGTATTTTCGATAGGTTACTCACATACTATTTTTTGATTTGAAATTAATGTGACATATCTGAAAAATAATACCTTAGGTTATATGTGCTACCTAGCTAAAAACCTATCAACATATATTTGTTAAAACATATATATATATATATATATATATATATTTATTTATTTATTTATTTATTTATTTATTTATACACAAATCTATTTAATTATTTTTTAAAATAATTTAGGAATGACATTGATTAAATTCATTAAAGGTAATTATTATTTGGACAACATAAATTGTTAATAATTTTATTATAGAAAATTAGCTCTCACACTCAAATTATGATAATTCCTTATATGCAAGTTTGGTGCCTTATATTACATCACAATTTCCATGCATTACTACAAGTGCATCAATCGCATATCTTCTGCATTTGTCTTAAATCCCAATTGTATTTTTCAAACCCATGGCGATTGTCAATGAAGCCACAAAACCTCATATTGCATTCCTATCAAGCCCAGGCATGGGCCACCTCATCCCTCATCTCGAGCTTGCTAAGCACCTTGTCATCCACCACAACTTTAACATCACCTTATCGTTCGAGAATCACTCAAACCACTCCGGTCCATCCTTCTCGACCCAACCCAAAACAATGATTATTGACCTCTTTTGCTCTGAAGCCTTCATGATTTGTCATGAATTGGGCATTTCAGTGTACCCTTTTTTCACTAGCTCTACTCATTTGCTTGCTTCCTCTCTATACCTTCCAAATCTTGACAAAGAAGTCGAAGGCGAGTATGTGGATCTACCTGACCCAATTCAAATCGTGGGTTGTAAAACAATCTAGGTCAATGATTTGTTGGGTCAGGTCAAGAACTGGAAGAGCAGCGAGTATGATTGGTTCCTGATTCATGTCAGTAGGTTAACATTGGTTGCTGGAGTATTAGTAAACACTTGTGAAGATTTGGAATCCATGTGGTTAAATGAACTAAAGCAAGATCCATTTTACCGAAACATACTTGCCCCACCCATTTATCCAGTTGGGCCGGTTATTAATGTTGAGGATCCCGTGCTTAAATTGGATGAAAAGGTTAAGTCATGGCTAGATGATCAACCATCCGATTCTGTCCTTTTTGTGGCGATTGGTAACGGCGGTACATTGCCAAGTGAACAACTTACTGAGTTGGCTTAGGGCTTGGAGCCGAGTCAGCAAAAATTTGTTTTACCAAACGATATAAATGATCCAGCGTATTTGCCGAAAGGATTTGCAAAAAGGATGGAGGGGGTGGGACTAGTGGCATCTGACGCCCCAAATTTTTTAACACCGAATCCACGTGAAAATCATTTTCAACATTTACATCGAGTTGTCAACTTTTGACAACTCTCCATGTTATAACTTTATAATAGGATTTCACATACGAATGAATACATAGCGAAAACGTATTACTTCATTTAAATAATAAGGTCTTACGTAACAGGATTTAATACGACAGTGTCGTCAAATATTTAAATACATAATCGAACATAAATCAAGTTAGAAAATCTGACGCCTTTATTCTCTAACAACATGTGTCCTAATAATATTCCAACTAGTTCTTTCCTTATTCTCCTCGCTCCGTCATTTCTGGAGGTTTATAAAATATAACAATAATGAGCGAAAAAATCCTCAGCAAGTAATTACTCTATTTTCGATAAAAATGATATTCTAGTCAAAATGATATAAAAACGCTAGAGTTTTGAATCATAAAACTTTACTTTTGAGTTCACGAGTTTATTATGAATTTCATCATAGTATGCATGGTTTACGAGCTTAATATAATATCATGCCATTTAACAAATTAACATTTGAATATTGAACACCAATTTAATGAACACCAATTTAATAACACTTATGTCCGACACTTATGTCATAAAGTTAGTCTCGATACAAAGTCAAATCTAACCCAATTTATATCGTGCACGTATACGTCATAACTACAGGGTTTAACCATGTAAGGTCCCGGCACACCGGTCTTTAGCTATGTTCAATACTTGATATCAAAATTATCATGTGAATACGATAAGATTTAACATGACATGTTATACATAAAAGATATGCATAACAACAACTTTAAATAAGTTCAAGAATTATGCTTGAACAAGAATCAACGTATAAGTCATTTGAACTTCTACAATCATGCAATTACGTATAATGAAATAATAATTATACATAAGAAAAGTTAAATAACTTGCATAAATAAGTAAACAATAACTTATACATAAGTGGAGAGTAATAAACTTGTCTTAACGAAAATTTTATAAATTTCAAGTTACTTGTTTGACGGTTGACGGTTTCCTTTCCTCACTATCGTACATTCATATGACAATAAGCGACCTATCGTTAGTAACGTCGTCTTGAAGTATGTCTCTCACTCTCAAATGTAAACCTAAGCACCTTGGGGTTCCCCTAGTTTTGAAAACGACTCAAACACACACAAAAGACCAAAGTGCAAATTTGTCATTATCTTAATTTTTCCTCGCATTTGTCTCAGGCGATGTCAACCCTAAAACACAATTTGAATCCTTGATTGGACAAAAACATAATACATATGAGAAAATAAATTTAAGGTCTAAAATATTTTGCAAACTATTTATAAGAACAAGTAAAATGGAGCACATAATCATATTGTGATGGTTTAAATAAATTCTTAAACACTAAAAAAAATAGGATTCTTTAATTTTCCTACAAAAAAAAAAATAGAAAATATTATTTTAATATTTTAAAATATAAGGCTCTCTTTTTTTTAAAAAAAAAATATTTTATTTTCATCATTAGTTGATGAAATTGATTTAAACATTCAACAAAAATGAATAATTTGGTAAAAAAAAAAAAAAAAGTATTTCGTTATTGAAGTCATTATTGGATATAGATCTTGTTTACGTCATTAGAAATTTTGAGTCTCCATTTGTTTATTAATATTTCTTAGCAGACTGTAAAAATTGGCCCATTAGTTTTGCACTTCAGTAAGATAAGTTTGACAAAGAGCTAAGGTTTACTCTACATTACCGGATTCTAACAAAGTCCCATAGGCCCTAAAAGGTTTTTTTTTTTTTTTTTTTTTTTTTTTTTTTTTTTTTTTTTTTTTTAAGCTTAGAATTGATTTTAAGTTGTCACTACAACATGGCATGGCCACTGAATGAATTTTGTAAATGAGAGAATTTTGAAAGAAAGCCAAAACATCAAGAACCAACTTGAACAACAACAACAAAAATTATGGTAATATGTTATTTAAATCCGTGACTTGCCTTAGAAAATTTTCAGATTGTTCAAAACATGTAGGTTTATTATATATATATATAATTGATTTAACCATCGGAACTCGGATTCATCGGATTGCCTCAACTTTCTTTGTTCAAAAACTAGTTATGGAAAATTGGCATCATCCGAGGCCTCCCTATGCTTGGAGATTCGAAGTCTGATACAACACCAACCAAACTAATTCCCTTAAACCTCTTACCCCCTTCTCTTCTTCTTCGGATTTCTAAGATGGTGATATGTTCAAATAGATTCAAGACCCGTGAAATTTAATATATATATATATATATATATAATATTTACTAAATTTATATGTAATTTAAAGTATATGAATTTTATATAATACCTTTACATTTTTGGCACACTCTAGTTTCACATTGTTATCCGTTACAGTATTTTAAACGATGCTCTAATTTTTAAATCGTTCAAAAATTTAATCAAAACGAAAAATTATTTTTTTGTGCTAAATCTAAATATTTGATCGTGAATACTTTCCAAATTCGTCACATAATTTCTAAAATGACTAAATTGTTCTTAGTTCATTTTTCAATAAAACAATCGTCTCAAAAATATAAAAATAAAAAATACATATGTTTATTTATTTAATTAATAAACGTTAATTGAACTCTTTCATAATTATTTGAATTTAGGTTCTCACCGCCCCTGCCTATTGGGCCCCACCGGTGGCCGTACTAAAACACAAGGTCACTGGGGGTTCTTCTCACATAGCATTTGGGTTTCAACGTTAGAAAGCGTTACACGTGGAGTGCCGATGATCACATGGCCGTTGCCGTATGCCGATCAGAGCAAAGACAGTGGCGGTGTGAAGCCGGCGGCAAAGACGGGAGAGAAAGTGATAGGAAGGGAGGAGATAGAGAGGGTGGTGAGGTTGGTTATGGAGGGTGAGGATGGGAGGATTATGAGGCAAAAGGCTAAAGAGTTGCAGGAGAGTGCAGAAAAGGCATTGAAATGAGGCGGATCATCTTATGAGTCCCTAGTTGGCCTTATCGGGTCATGGAAATAAAGTTCTTGGTTGTTTAAAGATTGAAATAGGGGGATTGTTTGGAATTAAATTCGACTCTCCCAGTCTATTGCATATGTATTCGTTTCTGATTCAATGTTTGTCATTTGGAAATTGATATTTCTATTTTAAAAAATTTATTAGTAGATATCACATTTAAAATTCAAACCACGATGATATTTAATAATAAACAATAAACAATCACTCACAATTAATTTTTCGTTCATTCAATCCAAGCAGTTAAGGTGGAATTATTAAAGATATACATATACGATATCTAGGAAGAGTATTTGAATGTGAATTTGGATTTGGATTTATATTTTATTTATTATATGCAGAAGCAACGATCTCTTATCTAATAAGTTCAGTATCTTCATGCCTTTTTTTCTCCTCATTGTTTATTTCGGAAAAAAAAAATAAAAAAATACTACAGTTTATATATTAAAATTGAATATTTTCAAATTGCGTTCTAAAATATTCCAATAGATTCCACCATATTAAGAGTTGTTCATTTGTCTAAAATTAAAAATAAATTATATTATTTATGTCTTTAAAAAAAATTTAATAATTTAAAATACATAAATTAAAATAATTTATAATTAATAAGAAAAAAAGATTTAAGTGAGACGAGAGAAAAAAAAAAAAATGATAGTCTAAATTATATACCGGTACTTCAAATGGACTCGCATCCAATCTGGAAATTAAATTCAAATCTCTTGAAAACTAACAACTTTGCGAAGTTGTATCTATCGGAATCTCGGTATCAACGGAATTGATGGGAAATGGTAGCCAGTTTGCCCACTTCCTCCCTTGATTCTTAATTCCTAAAAAATCTGTCCACGTTCACTCTTCATCGCTGAACCTTAATCGGAGTTTTTATGGCTAACGCTGCTATCAACATCCCCGACGTAAGAGTTCTCTGACTCGGATCTTTACATCCCTTCATCGCTTGCAGCCCTCATCTTTGTAAATCTTAATGTTGTATTTGTAAAAACCAAAAAAGTATGAGCCTATGAGTCACCTTCTTCTGTCCTATCATGAGATGGCACCACTGCTTCGACTTCCTTCAGACTGGCCTTTTGAGTGATAGGCCTCCTTACTCGACTTATGTCAAGGGACAAGTCTAACTGAGCTTTCTCGAGCTTTCTTGAAGGGCTAAGTCGAACTAAAGGGCGAGGAAGATTAGTTATAAGCTAAAGGAGATGAGGGATCTATTCCATCTATTCAATTTCCCAAAGCTCAATCCCTACTTACAAGTCTCATTCTTTTTTTAAATCTCACTGTTTTTCACAGAGAGAAATGAATAATGCCACTCAAATATATATTTCAATTTCATGATAATATATTGTTAGGTAGAAATTTTAAGTGGATTCTAACAATTAATAATATATTATAATATATGTTTTAATTATAATTTGACACTTCACTGATAATAATTAAATTGTCATGACAATACATATTACTTATGTCTGATATTAATTGTAATTTTTTCTTATTTAATTGTCCCATAATTATTACTTTAAGAAAGTCTAATAAAATAAATTGTCTATTTTTATCAAATATTACTCATCATTTCAACTACTTTTCTAATTTTATAGCACATCACTTCAATCACTCATCTGACATTGTAGTCCACCACTTCAACAATTATTTTATTATCTAAAACTATAATACTAATGTTATAATACACTACTTCAACTATTATTTTACTATCTACAAATATAATACTATAAGAATCAATTTAGACAATTATTATATAATCAAACACTCTCTCCATTCTAAATAATAATCTTTTTAAAAGAAAAAATTTGTTTTAAAATAACTATCGTTTGTATTTTCGTAGAAGAATATATCAATTATTTTTTCATATTATCCCTAATTTCTCTAATTTAATTCACTAAAGTTATTTATGGTTCTTGTTTCTCCTATTCACAACTTTTAATAAAATGATAGAAATGAGATTAATAATTGATATTAATTATTGGTTTTAATCCGTGTGCATGGAAGTAAAATGACTATTAATTTAAAATAAAGAAAGTACATCTCTTAATATCATTAAAAAATTAATTGTTGCAATTAAATTTGGATAGACAAAATTTTATTTTTTGAGAGAAATTTTGCATACAAAGGGTGAGATGTTAAAGAAATATGATTAGTGTGTCAAGACATTATTGTAGAATTATTGCTTGATATCTCGAGAACAACTCCAAATCTACACTATATATAATAAGCCAGACTCAATCGAACATCACTTTCAACAGTCATAGAAGGAGTATGTATATATGACATTTTCAAATTTAACTTTTAAAAATATAAAAGTAATATATATTAGAAATTTAAAAATATACAAAAAGATATATGTGAGATTTAAAAAAGTACATAAATTCGATGAGATAATAAGAAAAGATATACTTAAGATTTAAAAACATATTTAACACCAATCTAATCTATCCTAATTTTTAAAATTTAAGTAAATATAATTTTAAAAATAAAAGAAAATATGTACTTAAGATTGATAAAAATAATTGACATCTATCTTATATATTATAAATTCAGAATTTACTTTAAAACATATAGAAGACATTTTCAAAATTAACTTTAAAAAATATATAATTCATATATTTTTGATATTTTAAAAATAAAATAAAATATATACTTAAGATTTAAAAAAAATATCAACATCAATCTTTTCTACTAAAAAGTTTAAAATTTAAACAAACGTAATTCAAAAAATAAAGAAAAGATATACTTAAGATTTAAAAAAATAATTAACATCGATTTTATCTACTATTTTTTTTAATTTTAAATAAATATAATTTAATAAATAAAAGAAAAGATGTACTGAAGATTGAAAAAATAATTAAAGTCAATTTTATCTATCAGATGTAACTAAATCTTATCTAACTTTCACTTTTAAAATTTAATCAATCTAATGGTAATATAACTTCATAAAACTCTATACTCAAATGGTAATTTCTTAGATTTGGAGCATTATATTATAGTTTTCTCTAATTTTTTCAATTTAATAGAATAACAATCATTCAAACTGTAATATATATGTTATCATTTCTGTGACACCCCCAAATTTGGGTATCCATACCTCGACTTGAATTGTCAATTTATTGATAATATCATAACTTACATAAATACACAAAGGACTTCATATTCCCACACGAAATTTATAAGATACATAATTCCACACTTAAAATATTATACCACAAACTTCTCCAAATTATTATTCTTCTAGGAAATAGTACGCAACAGAACATCTATATAACTTCACTAACAGGACCTCTAGTTCATTCCCCCCAATATCTCCGCTATCACTTATCTGCACCTAAAAGGAATATGAAATAAAAGAGTGAGTTCAAATAGCCTAGTAAGAAATACTATGACTAAGGATAACTAAAATAAAAAAAAAATATCATTACTCTGAAAGTCAACATAAAGAGTGTTAATAAGAACATAGATATATAAAATACTGTAAAATTTAATTGCGTGAGAAAAATAAATACCAAAATAAAGCAGTTATGAATATCTAAATTCTCTCATCTTTAAATCGTCATTAGTATATCATTACTAGTCATGCCAGCATACATGACTTTACTACACAGGTAAACACCACCAATATTATACGTCTTTGCCCTCGACTAAAGACAGTCATAATTTAGTAACTCTGCCACACATGCCAATAATATAATATGTGAGAACCCAAATTTTTGTAAGCAAATAATAATATAATGACTAGGGGCATTTTGGTTATTTTGATAAAAGTTATGCTCAAGGGTATTTTGGTTATTTTGACAATTATCATGCCCAAGGGCATTTTGGTTATTTTAACAAGTGTTATGCTTGAGGGTATTTTAGTCATTTTGATAAAAGATATGGCCAAGGGTATTTTGGTCATTTTTGGAAAAAGTTATGCCCAGTGGCATTTTGGTCATTTTGACTCATAAGTTAAAAAGTGTTCAAAATCATAAACTGATCAAAGATTTAGAATCAGCACGAAAAAATAGTGACTCGAAACGCCATCGGGTTTTTGATTTAACTTGGTCCATAGTTGACTTTTTGACCGGAGCATGGTATGAAAAAATGGATAGCGCCGTTGGATTCGCAGCGTGCTAAAACGTAGGAATAGAGTATAATATTATATTTTTCAAATTTTGACTTTTTAAACTATTATTTAATTATTAAAATAATCGTCTCGCGAATCGAGGCAAAATAGTAGTTTGAAATTTAAATTTTAGCTAATTGACCAACTGTAAGCTACTGATACACAGACCCCCATACCTTTTGTCCTTTTCCATTTTTCCCCTTTTTTTTTTTTTTTTCTTTCTCCCCCTTTCCTTTTCTTCTCTTTTCTCTTTTCCCCCAAATTTTCTGCAGTTTCTGATTTTGCCAAATCCGAGTGTGGTTGCTTTCAAGCATCGATTGTTGTTTCTAGACGTTACAAATTGTCCATATAACTCGGTGCAATGGAACCCTAAGGCCAGATTTGAGCCGAGCATCAAACTGCAATTTTTTTTTTGTGTTCTTGGTACCGGATTTTTGGATCCTTTAATTCATTATTGTTTTGATTAAACTAAGGATCTTAATAGCTTCCTGGGTTCATTTAAAGTGTGTTAAGCTTTTAAAAAACAATCTTTGGCTAAGATTCGACCCCTCTGGGTCGATTTATAGTCGGTTCAACCGTGGCCAAGGTCTGGATTTTGACAGTGCAATCGATGTTTTCTCGGTCGATTGACAGTCCATTTGGGTTCATTATGCGTTAATGATTATTCCTGTTACTTTTAATTGATTTTTGGTGGACGTTTGGAGCTAGAACCCAGTTTCCGGCGAGCTTCAGCCGCGGGCAATGGTGGTCTATGCCAGAGGTGGAAGGGATGACTTGGGTAGCCCTAAAATCGAGCTTTTGGCTGACAGGGTTGTGGAATCTAGGGCCATATCAATCCCTTCTACACGAATCCGTTCTTTCCCCGAGGATTTCATGTGTGTGTGTGTTTTCGTGTTTACAGTGAGTTGTCGGCCGGCTATCCTGGCTGAATGGCCCGCTGTTTATCCGATGAGCAAGTAGGAAGAAGCCGTTGACTAAGTCAATTGTTTCTGGCATTATTATTATTATTATTATTATTATTATTATTATTATTATTATTATTATTATTATTATTATTATTATTATTATTATTAGAGGGTTAAATTACCAAAATGCCACTAATGGCATATTTACCAAAATACCCTTCTACCCATTTTACCAAAATACCCTTCTGCACATTTTACCAAAATACCCTCCTGTATATTTTACCAAAATACCCCTCTACAGTAAATTACTAAACTGCCCTTGAGGCATATTTACCAAAATGCCACTGCAGCTTATTCGCTAAAATGCCACTGCAACTTATTTACAAAAATGTCACTGCAGCATATTTACAAAAATGCCCATGTTGCATTATTTACAAAAATACCATTGTGATACTAATTACAAGTTTGACACTTGGCCTTATTTACAACAATGCCATTGAGTTGGAAAATTAGTATAAAAATATGTTAAATTCATTTTTAAATTGGGAATTTAATTTTCTTAAAATTAAAAAATATTATGTTAAATTAAATTCTATTTTTATTTAGATAATGACTTAGAATATTTAAGAAATATTATTTTAATTCCTTTTGATGATTTAAACATCATTACGATGTGAATACACATCATATTTATTACTTTAAACATCGAATATTTTTATATACGAATGTTATTTTATTTTTCATCTGAACAATGATCCGATGACGTATTTTAGGGTCAAGAATACCGGGGGGGGGGGGGGGGGGGGGGGGGGGGGGGG
>JAUMHB010022089.1:2409-25876 GCA_032359685.1 Pittosporum tobira
CGTATCCACAACATAATCACATTATATACTAAAGTGACCTCTGAAAAATCTGTGGATGAAACAGCTAACCGGATACGTTAATCATTTTCATACTTCCTCCATTTTAAAATAATAATTTTTTTAAAAATTTATTTTTTTTTAAAATAATTATTCTTTGCATATTTCAAATAGAATAAACGCTTAACATTTATATTATACCCGTTCTCTCTTTTATTTTTGAAAAAAATATTTTCTCTTGCATTTATTTTTTTAAATCTTTTAGAAAAAGACAATAATAGAATTTCAAACAATTTTTAATTATAATATTATTTTATTTAATATATTTTTTAGTATATCTATAAAAATCTAAAATATAATATGAAATGGATGAAGTACTTTTTTAGAAAAAATTATACTCCCATGATGTTACGGTAAATAAATTAATGTGACCTGAAAAAATATGACAAAATTTTATTATTAAAAACAATAAAGTTAAGGTTGTGCTCCCATGATGTCACTAGGCGCACTATTCTAGGTTTTTTTGTTAGTAATGTCATATAGTAATTGCCATGAAAATTGAAATGCAACCACCTGCCGCATGAGTGAGTAATTGCATTGTTGGTTGCGTATGCACGTGTCCCGGACCCACACGCATGTGTGGGCTGAATCTTGTCTCTGATAGTCGAAAGCAAATTTAGATTTTTGACTTTCTATTTAGAAAAGAGCGGACAAGAGTATAATCACTATAACTCAACAAAATTTATCAAGATCTATATCAAGACAAAATTTGTAGAAAAAAATAAAATATTATAAACTTAATACGTAAATTATAATAAAAAAAATTAAAATCAATTATTAAAATCCTATATATCTTATATCTATATAAAAATTTATAAAATGAGTATTGTAAGATTAAAACTTTTAATGATTAACAGTTGTAATTATTAAATATGACAATTTTTTTCAGTTTGTATACACATTATTGATGCACTTTAATAATTATGACACAGTTTTATGATTTTAGTTTCAACCACACAACTTTAGCTATAGACGGTGGAGATCGAATGGACCCTTAAATTATTTGATCAAACTCTGATCCTGAATAAAGAACCATATATATGTGTATGGGGGCGTGTTTGTGTAAGTACGCGTGTGTGTTTTAAATAATAATAAATTATTTTATTTCTTATAATAGGAGATTGATATTTTTATAAATAAATTTGACATTTCTGCCCTCATGAGTCATGAATAGTAAAAATAGATTCCTCATTACATATTTATTATAATTTTCTAAGTGAGTTTATGAGTCCCTTTGAATCTTTACTTCTCAGTCAAAGTCTAGTTAAATCGGACTCAGTCCAAGGTGTCGACCTGAAAAGGAATTGCTGAAAATTAGAAGCCCTCCAAAATTGGTAATGTCATTATTTCTGGACATTTGGCATTCGAAAGCCAAGTTTTGATGTCTATCCACGTTATGAGGACAATATCAAATAAAATTTGGGTAACAAAAAAAATATCTTAACTTGATGAAAAAGAAAAAAATTAGATCATTTAAAATTTAAATAATCTTATATAGATATTTTTTTTAAATATAAATTACACAATTGTTTTGATATATTTGTTGTGATATTTTTTTAAAATAAATTTTTATTGACTTGTGACATTATTTTTAAGACGAAAAGAGTATTAATTAATTAAAATAAGTTATAAATTTAAAAAAAATACTTATTAGTCAACCTTTTTAAATAAATCAAAAATATTGTTGTACTTAACCTATAATTATTTTTAAAAAATTAGTTAAAACATATATTTTTAGAATAATTTATTTTTAAAAATAAATTATATGTTGCAAAAATAAACTATTTCAAACAAAAACCTATTTATTTTAAGTGGGTAGATGTGTGTGTGTGTTACGGAGTATTTTTTTTACTAACAAATTAAATGTGGACATTACTTTTTTTTGCTTTTTTTTTGAAGAAAATGTGGACAATATTACTAGTTTGGCTATACGTACACGGATTAACTGTTTCGGTAGTGGGAGAATCATCGTCCTATCGAATATGCTTCACGTAGCATTCAAAGGATTACTAACGAAGCTGTAGTTAAAAGGTTAATACCAAGATTTTGAATTTTTTTATTTATAAAAAATCTTATTTTTTAATTTTTTGCACGTAATATATGTAAAATTATTTTATCATATATTAATTTAAACAAGGTATTATTGGAAATACTTGACTTATTATTATAAACTTCATGATGCGAAGTCTTGTCTTTCTTATTAGATAGAATTTTTAGTCCATTATTAATATTATAGAATTATGCTATGTCCTCCTTATAAAGTGAAAATTATGGTCCATTATTAATATTAGTCAAAATACAAAGAGGACCGTGATTAAATTAAATTCTTCCCTCAATCATTAATTAATAAATTATTTTATAATATTAGTCAAAATAGTCGATCAATTAACCTCCATAGTGAAAGCTCAATTATCTCAATAATTTAGGTCATGAATATGAGAGGCAGCAACCTCTCACATTGGCACTTTTATGATACTATACAGTTATACTATTTTATCAATTGCTACATATAAATAGATACACGAAGAAAATCATTTATATACTCTTTACGTTTCACATTATTTATAATAATTTTTGACAAGTATATAACATAATTCTTAAAATACATGAAAAATATATTAAAATATTTTATTTTTAATAAAATTATTTTAATATATTCATATGTTATATTTTTAGATATAATTAAAATATTATAAATATATATTATTTTAATACACTTTTATACGTCTTAAAATTTGTATTATATAATTATAAAAAATTATTATAAATAATGTAGCACGGAGATAATAAGTAAAAATGAACTGTAAGCTGTTATGCCTCTGGCAATGACAACCATAATGTGTCAATCATCTAACGTTGATCGCTCAAATGGATCTTGAATTTTTCTATACTAAAATGAATTTATATCACCTATATATAAATTTAAAAACGTTACTTTCAAACTGCTTTTAAAAAATAAGTATATCTAATATTGTGAAATGGACAATATGTGTGTACTAGTACTACATTCATTCAACTATTAGAAATACTTTTCAAAAAAGATGGACTTTTAAATTAAAATCAGCAATTTAACTTAATTTACAACATATTATAATATTCTTTCTATTATGAAAAGTATGTCACAAATTTTTAAAAAAAAATTATGAAAAGAATGTTACAACAGATATATCAATAAAATTACATAGTTTATACTTATAGAAGAGTTAGTTATTTGAGGTTATTCAAATTTTAAGCGGTCTAAATTTTTTTCTCTCATCAAATAGAGAATTTATTAATTTGCGAACTTTTAATAGTTGTGATATTCTTTTCAGGACGAATGAACTATTAAATAGAATAAGTATATATCACTAGTTTGAATGTTTGTTGTTGTCCGAGTTAGATGCAAATATTTATTAACATATTATGTCAAAAAATAAAACTTAGATTTTTGTGTAGATATTTTTATAAATTATTCAATAAATAATTTTTAAACAAATTGAAAAAATTAATATAGGTTTTGAATATATAACATTTTATTTTTAAATAAAAATAATTTTTATCTGTTCCAAATAGATATGCGACATTTTATTTTTGATTTGATATTACCTTTAAATATATATAACTTTTAAGAAGCATTTAGTTAATCAATTTTTTTTAAGTATATATAATTTTTTGCTGGAAAATTGTACCAATTAGTGGCACTTAATTAGAAGTAATAATAGCATTTATTGAATTTTGGTTGTTCGTTGTATATGTGAATATGAGTAATGCATATGATCATGGGTACAATAGCATTAAATGAATTAATACTATTTATGAAGCAATTGCTTTAATTTTTTGAATAATTTTCATAAGAACATATAGATATTATGTGATTTGTTTATATTATGAATTCGTAAATGTTTAGAATTTTCCCACCATTTATATGATTTTAAAAATATGTTATCTTAATTTTTGTATACTTTTCATGTGAACACGTGTTGTGTAACTCTTTTATATATTCAGAATTTGTAAATATTATCATTTTTCTCCTACATTAATATTCTTTGAAATATTTTTTCTTATATTAATTATATATTTAATAATGATCAAAGAGCGGCAGTTTTAATTTTTAGAATAATTTTTATATAAACAAATATTGTGTAATTCATTTATAATCTAAATTTGTAAGCATTAAAAATTTCTTCCTACACTAATATAGTTTTAATAATATTATCTTATATCACTTAAAATGATTAATAATGTTTAAAGAACATTTAATTTAATATTCAAAATAATGTTCATATGAACAATTGTGTCATTATTTTATATTCTTTTAATATAAGAAGCTTGTTATGCTTTTTTTAATTTTAATTTTAGAGTTTCTGTCATTATTTTAGTTGTTCTTGAACATTTAGAGCTTAAGGAAGAACTAAGAACATTGTTTTAACCATTTGACTTGCAGGTTTTTAAGAAAACAAATAAATAGCAAAAAACAAACAAATATTTCTATGGGAAGACCTAACAAATATTTGAAAACTGTATTAAGATTAATGCAGATCACTTATATGAAATCTATCCACATTCCTCCAAGATGTATGATTAGAAGATTCAACGTACTAAAATTGTAACTAATATTAGATAATGAGGTTATATGTATTTAATAATGTAATTATTTAATTTATTAGTTGTATTTAACATACTATAATTGATTTAATGAGTCATGCGAAATATCTATTTTACCTTTATTAAGTTTTATATTGAATGTTGAGTTCATGGCCAATTATATCCAAAAAGCGACAAATGTCCAAATTAAAGATTCGATGAGCTTTATGGTTGGAAAAATAATGAGATTACTTGCATTTAATAATGTAATTACTCAATTTATCACTTGTATTTAACACACTAGCATTGACTCAATGAGTCATGTGGAATAACTATTTTTATCCTTGCTGAGTTGTGCATTGAATATGGAGTTCATGGCCAATTATGTCCAAAAAGTGACAAATGTGCAAATCAAAAAATAGTATTGTCTCAGCGAGTTTTGTAGTTGGGGGAAGATAATGAGGTTACATGTATTTAATATTGTAATTACTCAATTTATTACTTGTATTTAACACAATATTATTGACTCAATGAGTCATGTGGAATTATAATTTTTACCCTTTATGAGTTGTGTATAAAAAATCTGAGTACATTGCCAATAATATCCAAAAATCACCAAATGTGCAAACTAAAAAACTGTTTTGACTTAACAAGTTTTATATGTACCGGTGCTTGTGATTTTATATAGATAATTAGTCCACTCATGCTAGTGTGTGCAAAAATATAGAAAAATAATTAAAAAAAATATGTATATTTTAATTGTAATAGATGATTATTATGATAGTTGAGTAACAATAAGAAAATTTTTAAATTTTTTTTTTATCACAATAACTTATGTGTGGTAAAAGAGGCTAAAAGTCTACATCAAATAATAACAACATAAGCATGCTCCGGCTTTGTATAATAGATAAGGTGTAAATTTGTCTATAAATGATGCGGGACCTTCCTTTGTATCATCCCTGTGAAATCAGTGTGGACGAAAATGGAGAGGGCAATTAGCAACACCCATCTTCACACATATAAATTGCTTCATCGAACTCTTTTTAACCGTGTTTTTGCAGTCATTTACACTTTTGCCCTAATAGCTTTGGTCTATCACCATGCACTCCAACTCCTCCGCTCCCACACCATACTATCCTTCTTTATATCCATTATTATGCTATTTTCTGATGTTATTCTAGGATTTATGTGGAGCACAACACAGTCTTTTCGCATGAGACCGATTATTCGCCAAGCTTTCCCGGAAAATCTCGAGAAAATCATTAGTAGGAACGATTTTCCGGCCATGGACATATTTGTTTGCACTGCAGATCCATATAAAGAGCCACCTATGAATGTTGTCAACACAGCCTTATCGGTCATGGCTTATGACTATCCCTCCGATAAGATATCGGTTTACGTATCGGATGATGGAGGCTCAGAGCTTACTCTCTTTGCTTTCTTGGAGGCTGCTAAATTTGGAAAGGTTTGGCTACCCTTCTGCAGGAAAAATGGAATTATTGACAGATGCCCAGATGTGTATTTTAGCTCAAATCATAACGAAGGCTCTGAGGCTGAAGAGATAAAGGTAATTATATTAACTTCTGTTACTCTTTTTAATTCTAAGCCCTTGCATGCAACTCTTCTGGTGCTTCTAATCTTTAATTATTTTCCCTTTCTAGATCTTTTAGTCTAATTAATGGGGTGAATTTATACATGCGCACATATTTTTCGAAGCCATCTACAGATCAACATTATCCTTCGGTGTGGAAAACGTAGATCAATCAAAATCGGTAATTAACCTTGCAGTTCTAGAATGGATCTGAATTTCTTAAAGTTAATGATGAATTTCTCATTTACCAAGTTTATAAGAAAATATTATACTAGTAGAAAGAATTGCACTCTTAACAAATATATGAACATCAATAATATTTTATGTTTAATAGTAGTGTATAATACAACTTTCTGTTATATAATTCACTTTATTAATTCAATAAATAGTTAAAATACTATATATTTAAAATTATCATATATAATTCGTTCGTTTTAATATGATTATAATACTTTCTTTTTTTAGATGTCCCAATATGATCACAACACTTTTATTTTTTAAAAAATTTAATGGTATGAATTATATAAGTTATTCTTATTTTATCAAATATAATTCACTATTTCATTCATTACTAATATTATGACTCATCACTTTAATTACTAAATATTATATTATTTAAAATTATAATAATAACATTATGACTAATCACTTTAACTATTATTTAATTATTTAAAATTATAATATTAACATTATAACTAATTATTTTAATCACTATTTAACTATTTAAAATTATAATATTATTAAAATTAACTTAAATAATTTATTTATAATTAGATATATTACATAAAATTTATACAAAATTTAAATTATGATAATTATATTAAAACGGAGAGAGTAATAAACCGCTACCACACAATCACTGTGAGGAGGCACGGAGCTTAGTACACATGGCCCACACGTAAGATGATATGTCAGATCTCAGATTCCAACGATTACCAGATCTGAAGTCCATTTTGACAGACAACCCATTTTCTTTTCTTGTTGTACTTTATTTGTAAATGTTACAATTTACAAAGACAAAAATCAAGACCAAAACAATGGGACGCTCTAATAAACATTGTTCGCGCTATTCTCATTTTCAACGCTATGGTCTCAATTTTTACCGCAACGACTAAGATGAAAGTCGGATATAAATATAATAGTTAATTTTATTATTATTTTTTTAATTTTATATGAAGTTGTTTTAATGTTTTAAGATAAATCAAATAGTACAACTATGAAGAGAATATTAAAAAAAAAAAAAAAAAAATAATTTTTTATTTGATTTAGAATTATAGAATATTATTATTATTATTATAATACTATAAAATAACTATATTTATAAAAAAATATATTTATTTATTTTTATATTATTATGATAATAATACTCCTCAACTTCACATCAATTTAAGATTTATTGATATTTTTGCGTGCTCGCATACATACTCAGCGTCCCCTAAATTACTCGATTCCGGGATATTATTATGACAAGCATAGTTCCGTGACATTATTGTAAATATGTCCTATGAGGGACATTTATATAATTTTACATAATACAAAAGAATAAAATATTTTAAAATATTTATTTTTAAAAAATATTTAATTTTAGGTAATAAAATTTTATACTAATGACATCCATTCTTAATTCTATAATTCTATAATTCTATAATTCGTGCGTATGTTACAGATGATGTACGACAGCATGAGGATAAGGGTTGAAAATGTCGTCGATAGAGGTAATGTCACTGACGAGTATGTTGCAAATGAACAAGAGGGTATAGTTTTAGAGAAATACCGTTCCGATGGATTCACTCTACAAAATCATCCAACCATAATCCAGGTCCAGTTTTTATATTTTCCTACTAAATTTTACTCTCATAAATAAAATGGTTATATTATTTCTGTCTACGAAAGAAGGTCACACCACTTTTTAAATATTTTTTGATATAAATTTTAAGATATTTTAAAATAAATTTGTATATTATAATTTAATATTTCTTTAATAAAATAGAAAACATAATAGACAAATATGTTAAACAATATAATATACGTATAAATGTGTTCTTAAAAAATCTTAAACCATGTCAAAAACTGTCAAAATATTTATGAGATTGTTTGCGTGACAAAGGAATTATGTTATTACTCAAATACGACTCTTCAAATTATATATATGCAGGTGTTGTTAGAGAGTGATAAAGATGCAGACATTTCTGGACTTTCTATGCCAAATCTTATATATGTATCAAGACAAAAAAGTAAAACTTCCCCACACCATTTTAAGGCTGGTGCCCTCAATGCCCTCGTAAGCCTGCTGCCAACTTCTGGCTCATGATTATAAGTATTTTCTCTTATTTCTTGTCCCCAAGCTTATAACACAATTACATTTTTATAATTAACTTGTAATATTTCCTTATTAAACCCAAAAATTAGATTAATTGCTTTATTTATTTTATTACTGATTAAATTAAGGGTTTTTTATTTCTTATTTTTTTAATTCAATTGAAGCTTCGAGTATCAGCAATCATGACCAATGCGCCCGTCATTCTCACACTTGATTGTGACATGTACTCCAATGATCCCAAAACTCCTCATCGGATGCTATGTTACTTTTATGATCCCTCGGTTAAGCCCGAATTGGGTTATGTCCAATTTCCTCAGCGCTTTCAGGGGCTCAACCAGGCCGATATATACGCTTCCGAGTTGAAACGTTTATTTATTAGCAACCCTATTGGGATGGATGGGCTTTCAGGCCCAAGTTATGTCGGGACTGGTTGCTTTTTCCGTCGGCAAGTTTTCTTTGGGCGTCCATCCTCCTTGGCTGCAGTGGACAACGATCTGAGCCCAAAACGTATCGTGGGGAAGCCCATAACAAGCCAACCAGTGTTAGCTGCAGCCTATCATGTAGCAGGGTGCAATTATGAAGACCAAACCACTTGGGGTTCCAATGTGAGCTTTGTTAAATACTAATTACAGTATTTGTTCCATTAAAAGAGCCTAAATAAATAAAAGTACTCATACCACGAAAAAAAAAGTCATATTTAAAATGATGTAACTCCCTCTGTGTCACAAAAGTAGACAATTTTGTGAATTTTTTGTTTGACAAAAAGATATATATCTTTTATTGATGAGAATATACGGTAACATAATTTTCTCAAATTGACCGTTGCAGTAATTTTATCGGCTATTATCATTAACCTAAACATTGTACCGAAAACAAATATATGCAGGTGGGCTTTAGTTATGGATCCTTGGTTGAGGACTACTATACCGGTTACCATTTGCAGTGTAAGGGTTGGAAATCTGTCTTTTGCAATCCGGACAGGCCAGCCTTTTTGGGCGACATACCCATCACTCTCAATGATTCTCTGGGCCAGGCCAAACGATGGAGTATCGGCCTCCTTGAGGTAGCATTTTGCAAATGCTGTCCACTGACTTTTGGTGCTTCTTTCATGGGCCCTATCATGGGTCTGTGCTATGCTCACTACGCATTCTAGCCCATTTGGTCGATTCCAATAACCATTTATGCCTTCCTCCCTCAACTGGCTCTTCTCGCTAGAGTTTCCATCTTCCCTAAGGTATGTAAACTAATACTAAGTGTTTGTTTGACATTAACTTATTGAGTGTTTGGAAATTATGAAATTCAAACATTCATATTTAATAGATTAAATATAAATTAAAAAAAAACTTAATTTGCAGTTTAAATTAAACTTCAACAAAAATATTTGAAATTTGATTTAAATCTCAGTTTGGCAATATCTACCAATCATGCCCTATCAGCATGCTATTTTTATGCATGATTAACTTGTGAAGGTTATACTGAAGGTGACAGATCCATGGTTTCACCTGTACGTTTTTCTATTTCTCGGGGCCTATGCACAAGATTGTCTTGACTTCATCTTGGACAAGAGTACATTCCAGAGGTGGTGGAACGATCAGAGAATGTGGTTAATTAAAGGGCTCTCATCTTACTTGTTTGGACTCACTGAGTACCTACTCAAACACTTGGGCATTGCCACACAAGGATTCAATGTGACCAGCAAAATACAGGACAACGAACAAAGCAAGAGGTACAATCAAGGGATGTTTGAGTTCGGAGTTGCATCGCCATTGTTCGTGCCATTAACGTCAGCAGCAATGATTAATCTAATCGCATTTTTTTGGGGTAGTATATACGTTTTTAAGGGAAGAAATTTGGATGATTTTTTTGGGCAGATGTTTATAGCTGGTTTTTGGGTATTAAATTGTTTGCCAATATATGAAGCCATGGTCTTGAGGAGTGACAAAGGAAGGATGCCGATGAAGACAACCATCATCTCTACTCTTGTGGCTGTAACTCTTTATACTGCAACAGCTTCTCGTGATTGATTCAACAAGTGATGGACCTCTGCGCCAAGTACGACCTTCATGCACCTGAAAAATAATACTGTAAAATACTTTTTTTTTTTTTTCTTGTAAAAGTTCTATTGCCCTTTGAATACTCTTTGTCCGGTCAAAGCTCAGTTGATTTGGATTGCAAGGCTGATCAATGGATTGATAAGGGTTGTTCAAAATAACAGCCCTCCAAAATGAAGAAAACTACTCATATACAAAAATGGGGTTTAAATGAATATCCAAAATTAAACATATACATTCCCAAGGATGAAGAAAACTACTCATCCACATCTACCAGAAACATATTTGACATATACACACATACCCCACACACAAAAAAAAAAAAAAAAAACACATAGATAGTAACCTTAGCCCTCACTAGATTATTCTAATACATTACATCCTTTCATTCTTTAAACCTGTTTTGTAATCTTTATCGATCAGTATGAACTGCTAATTAGCTCCGACAATTACCTGGCCCCATCAATCCCTCATTTTACAAAACCTCATTAATTTTTCAAATGACCTTGATATGAACTACTCCATATTAGCATACGAATAATCTATATCTATCTATCTATATATATATATATATACAAGTCACAGTTAACAATGTGTCACATAAATAGGAGACAATCAACTTAACTTGTAACATTATGAGTATAACCATATTAATATGTAATTTAAGTTCTTTTTATACAATACAATTTTTTTTTAAAATCTAGTAATTATCAGCCACCCGATGATTCCTTAGATTTCTATCAGAGTCTCTTAGACTGCTTAAATTAATACTAATCGTATCAGTTAGTCCTATATGCCTTGATACATGTCTAGGCAATATGTCTAACATATATGTCTAACCAAGATGCCTTAACATATATGTCTGATGTCTTAACACTTATGTCTCAATCCTATATGCCTTAACAAATATGTCTAACCAAGATGTGTGTAGCCATTTGTATTGAAATAACTATTATATCATAATATTTGAAGTTATTTAATCATGAATGTTAAGTGGATTAAAAACGAAATTGACCAATTATTTTTATGGTTATCCTAAATAGTTATCTATTTTTCTGATTTGCAAAGATCACGTACATGTAGATTGATTTTATCGAGTGGACCTAAAATGTCTTCTCGAGCTAATATAATCAACTATCACATTCAAATGGATTATTTTACTATGCCATTCATGAACACTATGTGGTTATCAATTACTTGACTAGTAATGATAATATTACCTTTACAACATTTATGATCATATAGAATGATCATAAACCAAAACCACAACAACTCCTATGTGAGTTGTTTAAAAATAAAAATCATTTAATTACCTTTAAAATTCAATTCGAAAGTCACTATTTTATAATAAGTATAAAAAATATATTTTAATGAGGCACCAAAAACTAAAGTATATCATCGAGACATAATAATGTCCACTAATTTGGTGATCTTCTCTATCTAATGAATGGAGAGTCTGCTTTAAAATCTAGACATTCATCGGTTCATAAATAAATACGGAACAAAAAAATAAGCGAAATTTTTTAAAGGGAACTCTTTATGGGACAAGGGAATAACCTTTAACTTGCTTCGTTGATGAAGAAGAGCGCCCAATTCTCATTCCTTTGCCATGGCCCAAATGCCATGAAATCGATAACAAGGAGTCATCTTTCAAAATGAAGTCTTGCTTACTAGGGTTTCCACTTTCCAGCTGATTGAGCGCAAATGGTGGGCTACATTATCGACGAATACTTCATTCGTTGAGCACAAATGGAAGGCCGCATTATTGGCACACACTTAACAGTCATCTCTCATCTGTTTAAGGTAAAATTTAGAAAATCAAGAAAATCAGCCATTGTGGTTTCTACAATTCTCACACTGACCACCTTAGGTTAAAAAGTTTACACATGAATCCATGTAATCGTGAGATCATTACATGTCAGCCCTTTGACATCTAAAACATTGTCCAAATTGCCCCTAACTCCTTATTCCTACCTTCTATTCCTCTTTGCTCCTCTCTCCGTCCCATATTTATTATAACATTTTAATTTTTTGAGAAATTTAAAATTTTTATTTAATGTTATAATTTTAAAATAAAAATAATAATTAAAATAATAATATTATAATTTAAAATAATAATAATTAAATTAATGAAATATAATATTAATATTATAATTTTAAATAAAAAAACAATAATTGAAATAATTAATCATATTTGATAAAATAATAATAATTTAAACAATTTACATTATTGAACTTTAAAAAAAAAAAATTATAATTTTTATAAGACATACAAAAAAAAAATATTTTAATTTTTATGAAACGGATGAAATATTTAAAACTAAATCTGACATATAATTGTCTCCCGCATTTTCCACTTAAATTTAAAACCAAGAATCAATTCAAAAATTTTCTTTGGAACCTAATCGAATTCAAACAACGCCTACAGCCTCCTGGAACTCCATAAACCACTTTCGTAAGATCTCACTACCACTCCCTGAAGGGTACATCAGCTACAATAAGCAATAGTGTCCAAAAAACAACGTAAAGATTCGTTATGATTACACGAACATGCATCGACCCTCTTTTATGAAGAAGAGAAATATATAAAAAAAATACAATATCTAAAATAGAAATAGAAGTTTAGTTATCTAAAAAACACTTGGAATATGGAAGTAAAACTACCGCATTTGAATCAATACAGTACAGAGATAATTAAGATACAACTTGAAGCCAAGCTAAAACCAAAAGTACATATATACATGCATGCCTGAGGAAGAAAACTACTCGTACATTTACCTGAAACACCTTCGGATATACACAGATTAACCCTACCCCTATGTAGATTTTCCTAATACAATTTGTCTTTCATTCGTTAAACCTGGTTAACCTTTTCCTACCACCCCCAGATGACCTAAAAAAAAAAAAAAAACACGAGAAATGAACCACAACCAAGGAAAATAAAAAAAAATAAAAATCCCTAAAAAAAAGCACAACCATAATAAAAGAAATGAGAGTCAAATCCATGTCAAAAGCTAAAACCAGATCCTTCATTTTCTATGGAAGATATCAGAAACTTCCTTCCAGCACTCACTTTCTTCACATCTCGGCTTGAGCGAATAACGATTCTTCTAACCATATCACAGAATTCCCTTCAAGATATTTTTACATTGTAACTTTAGTAATTATTATATGGTGTGAATTTACACAAGTACTTAAAATGAAAACATTAGTGAGAATACTTACTGCCAAGGATAGTCACTCATGAGCATCATATCCCCCTCATCATCTGTAAAGACAATGTCCCACTGATTCCGAGGGTGAAGCTGTCCTTTTATCTCAAACATATCTTCCAGTTCACTTATTAGGTCATCATATCCCCTTAGCACCGATAAGTCCACAGCACGACCCACTGCAATCCCTTGCATTTGAACCTTCACGAGGTAATGCAACTATTATTACAATTTACAAACTTACAGAAAACCAATAAAACTTCATTAATTAGTGTAGCTTCATATTACGAAAGACATTTTTATACAAGCCCACCAATTGTCATATTATCTTATATACCTTAGTACGACTTCTGGTTGAGCTTATCTGTCTGCTTTGGACTTCCTTTGGAGATACCTGCAACTGCCCTTGATTCTTTTCTTTGGAATCCTTTGAAAGCTCTGATTTATCTTCTGAATCACCAGCTGATAGTGTAGTTGGTACGTCCAAAGGCGTAATTTTACTACTTGAGGGACTTTTTAAATCAAAACCAAACAATCGGCAACTAGCAACAGTGTTGAGTTTCCTCCCATCAATGGGATGAGGCACTGGGTTATTGTTTTGGCGTGTTGAGATCTCATTTATATATCGCGGTGGGGCCGACCAAGTAGAGGCACTTTTATAATCTTCCAATTCATCAGAGGTCTTATTCCAAGAAGCTTTCACATGGGAAGAGGATAGCCAGCCTCCCTCGGCAAGAGACCGTGAAATATGACTATCGATCCTCTGCCCTTCAGGAGGAGTACTGCTTAGTTGGCTTGAATCATGGGAGGGATTCCAGACAGCAGATGCAGTTGAAGAAGCAGGTTCTACAAGAAGGAATATATTTTAAATACAGTAAATATTAATAATCAAAATATTCTTGACAGGAAAAGTTCCTCTCACCAAGAGCAGGAATTTCGATTGGTGGACGGGGGCGTTTATTCTTCGCTACCCCAGGTTGACCGAGGCTAGGAGGCACAGAAGCTACCCACGGTTCTATCTCCCAAGGAGAAACCCTTTCTGGTCTTGTAATTGATGCAGGTTCATCCCATTGAACCTAGGACAGAATGATGAAAAGTGTTATTCTTTGTTTCATTTCTTTCAGGTGTTAAATATTGGCATAAATAAAGTATTAAGTACAAATAACATTAACCTTCAGCGATCTCCATTTAGAACATTTCCATTGGGACGATATATCTTCCACCCCAACTATTGTGCCAGTAAACCTGATTAACCAACGAGAATTTTATCCCGGACTGAGTATAAAAAAAAATTATACAAATAGTACAGGGAGAAACTATAACTACCTTCTCTCGGGAGAATCCTCCCCCTCAAAACGCATCTTAAATCTCATGCCAACTGCAAATCCATTGTCCACAGCTTCTAGATATTTGTTCAAGCCAATAATGAACTGGCTTGTCCTGAAACAATTCACAGGAAAAATTTAATGCAACCATAGGTTCATGTAATTAATTGAGGAGGTTCTTAGACAAACATTATTCCCTTTGTTCCAAAAAAAAGAGTCCCATTTGCAAAAGAAAATTTGTTTCATAAAAGGACATCATTTTCATCGAAGATTGTATAAAATGACCGAGTGTCCTCAGGCTTAACATAGCAAGTAAATCATCATACCATTACTACTAACTAAAACACTCATTATGTTTAGGGCTAAACTTGGAATAGAAATATATTATCTAAGTTTGCAAAGTTGGTAAGAAGGCTCTTTTTGTGGAACTGGTGAGTATTTCAAGCTCAATTAGAAGGAAGTTACATGAAGTATGTCATACCTTGGCTTGTAGTATACTACAAAGAGAGTTTGTGTTGCAACAGCATGAGATGCGGTGGCAATCACTCCAAGGTGCATACTCTGGCTTGAAATTACTGATGAAGGCATGGAGCTCTGTTGGTGAGCAAGACGACGAACTCCAACACGCAATTCCTTGTTCTCTCCCCTACAAATCGGTTTTTGCTAATTGAGATGACAATATGTAAAACAAGCATACATTTTCAAAATTGTAACCTACCTAATTATATCTGTACAAGGCACATGGAAATGTGATATATAGTTGGACAACGGAAGAACAAAAATAGACAAATACCTAAGAAATACAAATGAATCCCCAGCAACTAATCTCTTAGAAGTAACAAACGTACTCCATCCAGTCGTAAGCAAATGCCTTCGTGGTTGGCCTGTTCATTATTGTGTAAAGGGAAAAAAAAAACCTCAGTCACGACAGGAGTATTTCACTTGGATCTAATCAACCAACATAAATGTTATTTTACTAGTGGTTCCTTTGTTCTTGCAAAGGAAAAAGGGACAATTGTAAACAAAATGGTAAGTTTATATCACCTCTAAATATATGTTTAAATCTCCATTCAATACCATGAAGATCCTTGGCTACCAAATCCTGAGTGGGAGTTGGCTGGGTCATGTCCTGAACGGAGAACAATCGTAGACAAAACAAGAATATCAATAACATAAATATATAAATAACCAATCAATTTTTAGCCTTAAAAAATATATACATAAAGCAAAAACAGTAATTTTAAGACCAATCAGCAAATTACCAGAGGAGGGAGGCATTCATTTGCGTGTTTACGAAGAACCGAAAAACCACCATGGGTGCTTGTATCTGAGGCAGTCAGAACCTTGCAGAATGAGTGCACAGTTGGCCTTGGAGGCTCAGGACGGCATGTATCAGGACTTCTTGGCTCAGTTTGCTACAAAGGGTTGCACATAAGTAAAGATTAATTGCATACAGAATTTGAAAAAATCATTTATTAACCTTCACCAATCAACAATGAAAAGTCAATTCTCCCATTAAGGAAGGATATGTTAAAGTTCTTACATCAGCTTCTGGGAGTAAAGTAATTTGTGCGTAAACCTCATCTGTGTCTTGTTCAGCCTACAAATCAAAGCAACACTTGCAAGATCACCTACTCCATAATTTAGGTCAATAATTTGTTGGGTCGCATACGAAACATATAAAATAAAAAATAATTTACAAGTTTGCACACACTAGAGCAATTTATGAAAATTTTGAGCATTTTAACATTTTAAGCACAAACCCAAATGAAGAATTAATTTTTTTAAAACAAAGCAGTAGATGTTAGATCATACCAGCAGCTGAATGTGAACAACACTACAAAGGATCTTTGATTGAAGATTGAAGAGAGGAATTCTCTGGTTTAGTTCCTGATTTGTTGATGCTTCTAACTACCAAGTCAACAAACATAAAATCAAAAAAATCAGTAAAAATTCCAAACCCTAAATATAGAAAAACCCCAAACCCAATAATAAAAATGCTAAATTTACCAAAAGCAGAACCTCTATAACTACTAATTCCCGAACAAAGATCTAAACTTGGGACTCACTTGTTCCATATGTCCCTGCGGAAAATAGAACACTCTCTCTCCAGATTTTGGTACATCCACCAATGGACCTGCACATGCCTTCCATAGCTCCGTATACAGATCTTCCCTTCCACCATTATTACCTACATATAAAGAAAAATAAATTGAAAAAATTAAATAAACAAATATTTAAGCAAACATATAAAAATCAGATTAGGTTAATTAAATTTACCCTGATGTGAGAAATTGGGGGAGAAACAGCCTCGATTCGCCATGCTTAAACAGATTAGAAAGATTCCTCCTTTAAATCATCCGTGCTCAAGCTCCTCGCTAATGATGCTTAATACAACGCAATAAATGTGAGAGAATTTGTGTATAACCGTTATAACGGTCCCTTAAAACCTTCGACTTTTCGTAAACCGTTACAAAACTGGTCGGAAAACTGGCTTCTTTTGGTTTCTCTATCTAAGTTTTTCTCTCTAGAATGTAGGAAATGAAAAAACGCCGTTACAGAATGTTGAAGGGGAGTTAATATACGCCTTCATTTGTTGCTTTTTAGCTGCTGTAAATGCTCTCTCTGTCTCTCTCTCTGAGCCTGTTTGCTTGCGCTGGACTGTGGAGTCCGTAACGCTAACGTAGTTAACCGTGGTTAGTTCTTAACCAGAGGTATGGGACTTTATGATGACGAAACTGGTAACGGACAAGTGAATTTTTTTTAAACACTTGCAGCCGTTTCTAACGTCGGGTAAAGTTTACCCAAATTGTTTCCTTTTCGGTGGGGCAACAGTTACCTGCAAGTTTGCAACAAAATTTATTTAGCACCTCCATGTTTCAAAAGTTGCTTAAACAATATTTTTTTTTCTCATTCCAATTCTTGAAGAAACACTTTGCTCAATTTATTAGTAAAAAATAGAGCAACGTGCATGTTAAGAAAATTTTGACAAACATGATGTTATATAACCTTTGGTGTAAACTTTCCGACGTTTTAAAAAACTTTAGAAACAATAGGATGTTAAGATAACTCTCTGACAAACTTTTGAGAGTTTAGGCTACAAATCTACTTACACAACGAGACTGACGGCGTTAAAGTTGTATGGTCACCACTAGTTGTCGTCTAATTTTTGTTGTTTGTCCCGCGGCAGGCAATAGGGTTGGCTTGTCCAAACCCCGCAAAATTACTTCCATCTTAAATTAATTTCCGAGGAATTTCAATGTCATGAATGACCTTAATGTTTAAGCTATATTACAGATACTGCCACTGTGTGGGGTTCCCTTAACATTTGGGGTAATGTCTCAGATTGTAAGCTTTTTCCTCTGCGGTCAGATTAGGAGGATTCAGTGGTCCTCATCAGGACAAGTAATCGGATGATAACACGTGGCACTGTATCGCCTCATGTAAGGTGTAAATCAATTGTGCATTTTTATCTTTTTCCCAACTGAGAGACTGATGACCACCTGTAAATCAATTGAATGTTTGCACGCAGAATTCGAGGTGATCATTGACCCAACGACGTCGTGTCATTGATAGTACTGTTCAACTTTTTATTTTAGCAGCTGAAACATTTATGAGGAGTCCACATCAGGAGTAACTGTAGTTAGTGTTATGTCATCGTGTCTCTGCCATGATAAGGATGAGCATACTGATTTTTGAATTTTTTAGTGTTGTTATCCAAAAAAAAAAAAAAAAAAATCTCATTTCTACCAAACAAGTAGAGCGATTAAAAAAAATTAATTTACTAAAGATAAAATATGTACTATATTCTTTTTAAATGATAATAGTATTTGCATTTACAATTTAATGCAATCAAATATATATATATATATATTGTATAATGCTTTGAGAAATTGTGATACTTAATGTCACTTTCATACCTTGTAAAACTTCTCCAATTTGTAATTTTAACTTTTGATGAATTCGTAAAGAATATACCAATATACTAATATGGTACCTCATTTGACCAGTTCTTCACCGGAGCAAGGAGATACAAGTTCAAAGAATGTTATTTCTTCGGTCCTACAAAAATTGATACGTTAAATTTTATATAATTTTAAAAAAATATGTTGATTAATAAAATAACTACTCCATCTAAGTTATCATTTAGTCCAAATTTTAGATGATACATTAATAACTGGAATAGTCAATCTTACTGTTTGATAGACTAAGGACATATTAAATAATTATTTTCTTAAATTTTTTATTTAAAAAAAATATTATATTTTTGGGACAGAATTTTATTATTATTATTATTATTATTATTATTATTATTTATTTTTGAATAGAGAAAGTATTAAAAAATTTATTTGTCAGAGCCATTGGTTAAGTTGGTTCCTTAAAGAGGGGCCAATGGCTTAATTTGATATTATTATTGTGCTTTTCTACAAGTAATATAATTTAATATATTTCATTTTCTTCATTTAACTTTTCATGTGTATTGTTCGATGGATACAATCTGTCGCTGACATCGTTTGTAGAGGACTGAATGTCCATACCAAAAATGCTCTATTTTACTCCACGAAATAAAAATTGTGAACATTTTACTCCACGAAATGAAAATGATACTACTACTTCAGTAGGGATTATTACCTGATTTTTTTTTTTTTTTAATTTGTAAGTTTCTGAAATTTTAAAATTTAAATTAATAAGGAGCATGAATTTTTCAGATGTTGAAATCATCAAATATGTTGATCAGTACTTCTTCTGTCCCAATTTATTTATCATAATTGAGAATTACACGTTTATTAAAAAAATAATTTCCTTAAAAGTATATTTCTTATCTTAATCAATTAAAATAATTTGTTATATGTAGTAGAACGAGAAACAATATTTGATAATAGTAATGAGTTGAATATTTTTAATGTGCAATGATTCAAATAAGAGAGTTGACTAATTAAATACAAGTACAGTTGAAAAAATGTCACAAATTTTTTTACCATTACTAGAAAGTGACAAATAATTTGGGACAAACAAAAAAAAAAAAAAGTATGACAAATAAAATGGAACAGATGGAATAATACTTTTTAATTAATTTATAATAACTATAATAGTTTATACTTAAAATAAACTAAATTTTTTACTAATTTTAAATTTTAAATTTTTATAAATTAATTAAAAATAACATTAGACATACGTAATTTTGGAATTGAGGAGTTAGGAGCATGACAATGTAATGGAAGCTTGGTATCAAACCGTCAATCATTCATAAGAAGAAGCGTAAAACAAGAATCATATGTAAAAAAGATTAGTATAGTGTTAACTTAGTTATCAAGCTTGGTTAATTAATTTACTAGTGGGATTATTACTTAGATCTTGAGTTTGAATGTCACCTTTCCAAAGGCAGGTTTAATTAAATTATAATTAATTTGAATTAGAATTTTGTCGCATGCTTGTAAGTTGAAACCAATGAAATATAAAAATAAAAATAAAGAAATGAAAAAGATTGTCGTTTCTTATTTGGATGAGTGGATCAAGAGGTGGTCTTAAGCAATGAGAATTATTCTTACAAATTAATAATCTGTGTTTTAAATATTGACAGAAAATTTAAGCTACAAAAAGGAGTTTAAACGAAATTAATTGGATATAGTTGATAATTAATTAAACTGACATGTTCATTCAATCAAATTAATAAAATATTAATATTTAATAAAAGATTAATTAAACTTAAACAAGAGATTTTAGAACAACGAAATAACTATTAAAAAAAAAAAAAATAACTGTTTCTTTCCATTATGGACAAAAGATAGAGGTGCATAATAAAAATAAAATATAAATTGAGGACTAAACATCTGAGTTGTGCTTCCTACCAATACCACCCTTTCAATGAATATGGAATAAATTGAGGACTAGACATCTAAATTGTGCTTCCTACCACTCCCACTACCACCTAACCGCCCCAGTTAAGCTCATGGTCAACCCATGCCATGCATTCGGTCTATGCCTCTTGTATCTACATAGCTAATAAGTAATAAGTCACTCTCCAACGTCTCATTGTTTTTCTTTTTAAATAAAATATTACATTATATATATATATATATATAATCTTGGTCTATGATAATAATTCGCCTCGATCATTTTATAAGTGATCTCAATTTGTTTCACAATAAATATTAATATATGTCGTGAATCAGATAATTTCATGGTCGAATTTTGATATGTTGAACGTTCTGAATAGATTGTTATAAATCTTAATACATTCTAAATAAATCATTACATATGTCAACGATATAGTAATTTCATTTTATGACATCACTTATATATATATATATATATATAATTCAGCACATACGGCACATTAAATTTGGTGATTAGGGTTTCCTAACAGTCGGTCGAACAATTATTCACCCGTGTGACCGAGTGTACACACGGTTGGGTTGGATTAATGTATGAAAGAATTTGAATCCAATAATGAAAAAACAAGATTCCTTTGTGGGTTAAGATGTCCGTTTGCTTTGGATGGAACAAATATAAAGACAAGTGATTAGTCTAATCTAATCACCTAATTTGCATCTTTTTACACACTAATTAAGCAATTCTTTGTCTGCTAATTAGGGCATTGTAAAGATACTCCACACCCAAAATCCTTGCATATCTTTTGAGATGCCTTAACAGGATTCAATTAAGTTAACACTTTATTCGGTTATACGAAAAGAGTTTCATTTTGACTTTTAAAATTTGACTTGTAAAATTTTAATTTTCAATGACTTTATGCCATTTTAGTTAATAAAATTATAAATATTGTAGACTATTTTGAAATTAATAAATAAATAAAAAAAAGAAAGATAGATACTCATTTTGTTAAAAATGTTGACTCTAATGAGTATACTGTGATCTACCATAATCTCCATCAATATTTTGTTTTTAAAATTTCTAATTAATTATGTCAATTTTAATTTTAGAATTTTGTTAATCAACTCTTAAAATTTGAAAAACCAAACGTTTGGTAGAACGTATGTAGTGCGTAGAGGACGTGTTTGGATCTTCCTTCGTAATGCATGTATTTTTAGTCTTGAACTTATTCAACCAATTTGTGTGTACTTATGAAAAGTTTATAATAGGTGATTATTATAATGAGTTAAAACCTAATGTAAGCTTTGCTGGTTAACTTTCTGTAAGGAAGGTCCAAACAAGCCAATCATGAGAATGTATGCGGTAATTGGTAATTAACAATTAAAAAAACTGCAAAAGACAAAGTAAGAGGCCATTGTTTGAGTTGCTAAGGAACATGTCTTTGTCTAAACACAAAATTAAGGACACTAATCCATGTATTAGAAGTGCATTATGAGTTTGCCGAGTCCATGTCACAATTTTTGAAAATTAAATAATAAACAATGGTGCAGATAAGTGTCCCTAATTAACATCCAAGTGTTGTGTTGTTACACATTTTAGCCCGTCAAATTTTAATAAGAGAACATGGACAAGAATAAAGTTAAGCCAATCATGTTTGGGTTATGTGAATGTTTATCTGTCACAGGCGTATAATTAGGCAATAAGGTAGACTTCTTAGCATAGCTTTACCAACGAAACAACTGTTATAGTATTACTTATGATAATTAGTATAGCGTATACGACAAACTTCTTTCTTTATATATATATATATATATATATATATATATATATATTATAATCATAAAATAAAAAGAAAATACAATAAGCTTAGAGTGACTGATATATGACAATTAAATAAATTTTAATAATTAAAATTTATTATAAGCACCACTTTCAATTTCAATTACAATACTTGAAGTTGAGTTAGTGAAAAGACATTCTTGTCCTTAGACATGGACCCTTTTTATCCACTCCACTCTTATAGGTTCCCCCACCAAACCCCCAAAACAGGGATGCTTTTACTCTTTCAGCACAGAAAGCATTGCTTCATTATGACATTATCTTGATTAGTAATTATTTAAAGGGAGGATAATTTTTTTCTCTTTTACCAGATGACAACAAAGCAATAGGAGTTATTTATTTGAGTTTAATTAATGTAATTAGGAGGGGTGGTGAGAAAGAGAGAAAGCAAGAAAGATTTTGATTGGGAATAAGCATTTATTTTGATGCACACCACTATGTGGAGACCAATTTGGCTGGTGTTCCTTGGCTGCCTTAAACCAACACCAGAACAAATGAAAACACGCACGCACGCACGCACAGATATAAAGACAGATCATATAAATATAATTGATAATAATTGAGAAAATGAATAAAAAATATTTTATTAATGATAATGATATATTGATGAAACAGAGAACATCAGTTCCTTTTATAGTAGAGGAGTTACAACTTGATAAGAACTGTAATAGAGGAGT
>JAUMHB010022100.1:11520-21679 GCA_032359685.1 Pittosporum tobira
AATAGCTTGGACGAAATTACTATTTACTCCTGATACTTGCGGCAATAACTAACACGAAAGAGTTCAAGCGAAGGGCATTACTGTCATTATGGTCTCTTCTTCCCTGTCTCCGCTCTGCAAATTGTATCTCTAGATCGTTCTTCTCACTCACTCTTGTTCAACTCGATCTCGTTCTCTCTCTTCTCCGGTCTAAAGCCTCTTCGTTGATTTTGATCTCCGATTATACAAACAGGAAAATTCAAAGTCAAAGGAGAGAAACGATGTCGGGCAAAGGCGCAAAGGGACTGATAATGGGTGGGAAAAACCTCAACAAAGACAAAGATAAAGACAACAAAAAGAAGCAACCCACCTCTCGTTCTTCCCGCGCTGGCCTCCAGGTCCACCCTCTATCTATCTATATATATCTATATCTATGTCTATTTACATGGCGGGTTGTACAAGGTTGGAACTTTATTATTAATTTTTGATGGGTGAAAGCCAGAATACTAAATTGTTCTCATTTGGTTTGGTAATGAGGAGAGATTGCAAATAATCATTTTCTTCAAACTAAATTCTCGTAAGAGTAATAAGTGTTTTTTTTTATAATTGAAATTTGGAAAAAATAGGCGTGCATATTTGTTCACTTAGGAGCTATGTGAGCGAGCAAGAGTGATTTAAACATTGTACCACAGTAAATTGATAGCAAAAAATACAATGTTTAAAGCACTCATGCTTATCTACTATGTGAGCAAGTGTGAACCTCACGCACCATCTTCAAATTTAGACAAAAATAAAATAAAAATTTAGTGGGTTATTTTCAAATATTTTAGAGCGAGACAAAAAGGTGTAAATCTAGAAGAGGCATTGGTTATAAACTTGTAACTTACAAGGTGGAGGTGGCAACGATATGGGAACACTTTGGCTATTGTCTTTGTTTATATAGGTCTAATACTCATGATACCTAAAAGGGATTTAAGCTTGCGGGTGCTATGTGTAGAACGGTAGAAGGGAAAGCCAATAACTTGCCTGTGTCTCTACTTATGAGGTGATCATATTTAATAAAAGTCAACTGGTTTAAACAGGTGGTAATGGTAGGAAAGGTTTCTTTCAGACGAGTAAGGATAACTGTTTTGTGGAATATGCATCCTCAGAATCATTAGGTTCACTGGTGAGACAATAAGTTCGGTTTTATTGGGGGATTATATGTGTTATTAGAGTTGATTTTTTTGTTAGACGCACATAGAGGACTCTTTGTTTCTCGTGATCTCTCAATTTGTATATGATAGATATGTGCTCTGTTGAGTTGGGTTCTTCCAATATCACTGCATTTAAATTGTAACATGCATGTTCAAATAAAACAGTGAAAATTGATATAGCCTTAAGAATATGTGAAAGATGATCCATTGCTTTGCAATTGGAAACTTAGTTTAGCAGAAATTTAAAACAAATGCTTTGATTGCTATAATTACTTTTGTTTTTCTCGCTTATACAACTGTAGTTCTTTCCAGTAAATTTTCTAGTGTCCTGTATAATGCCTTTATTTTTTTTAGGACTTCGTTGTGTGGGTGACTGGAAGAGAATAAATCTTATTGGGCTGTTTGACCTTTTAAAATAAATGTGATGAACATACTTTTGTTGAACGTTCAGTATTGCATCGAAAGTGAAGATTAATGTGGAGCTAGAGGGAAAGAAACCTTTTTCCTCTTCCTCCCGACCAAACAGTGGAACGTTTGTCTTGCTGTTAGATTTCCTTCTATTTTACTTTTTCTCAAATGGATCATCTTGTTGAAGGGAGTCAAACCATTGAAGGCACATCAACTGTATCAAGCCTAGGGGTTCTAAAATCAGTAGGTAGACCTATAGGGCTCCTGGATTTTCTTAAATTTGTATATGCTATATAAAGATTAATCTCGTATAGTTGTATTAGATATATAAATATTCTAAATTGTACATTAAACATCACGAAGAAAATATTTTTTAGAGCCAGTACCAATTTATTTCAAGTGTTGTACAGATTCAAAGTCTAATATGAAATTAACAAGTGCCCCATGACATTCATATAAAGAAACCAAGCATTTGATAGAGTGAAATTATTTAAATTGTTTCCAAAGCTCCAATGTATAGGAATTGTGTAAAATTGAAATATTGAAATCACATGTATTTAGGAAGTTACTAAATAACTTTAGTACTTTACTTTTAGGGGGCAAGGAAGATACATCATTGTGTATCTTGTTAGATCAGCACTTTAAACAAAATGACGTCGTTTTGGCTACTTTATTCTTTCTTTTATGCAAAACGACGTCGTTTTGTCTTACAATATAATGTGATTTTCACTATGATGTATCTACCTTTTTCTCTTACTTTTATTCTCTTAAACATCAGTAGAAAAAAAATATATTTAAAAAGAAAGTCTTACAACACTGATAAGTTAGGAGTTTTTAGAGGCAGTGAGTTAAATGTGAAGTTATCTAGTTGGTAACATGTGGTGTCAGATAAGTATCCTAGCATTGAGCTTCGTTTGATTTTTCGCTTGTTCAACTGAGCTGCTTTATACTTGCTAGCTTCTTTGATTGACCTTGCTAATGTGCTAAAAGATGATATAACAATCACAAAAGTGATTTTAGTTTGGGTGAGGAGGAAAAGAATTATGTTGGGAATAGGAGAGAATTTTTTGAGGAAGAAGTTTCAGCTGATTGTATGAGCTTGAGATTTCAAGATTAAATTATCCTGACACTTAAAAATGCAACTTAACAGAATTAGAGATAGAAATAGAGTTCGAGAGATGACGAAAGGGTAGAGAAGGGAGGAATAAATGAAGAAGAATAGGATAGAGGGTCACAGAAATTGTACTCTATTCGAATTTTATTAATCATCAATGGGATATGAAATAAATGACTTCAATACCTATTTATATTAAATTTGCTAACGAATTACTCCCTCGAGGGCTCCATATGCCATTCCGAAAGCTGCAAATTGTTCTCCAATGCACCAAAACAGCCAGCATGAATGCAAAAATGCTCAATAGCTAGCTTAAAATCAGGGATATATGGTTTAACCATTTCTCCAAATTACTTAACTTTGACAATCTATGACAAACAATCACTATGAGCAATCAATATGCTGCTATGCTGCTAAGTAATTATATATGTTATAAGCTGCAGTTTCCTGTTGGCCGTATTCATCGCTTACTCAAGCAAAGGACCACAGCACATGGAAGAGTAGGAGCCACAGCTGCTGTCTATTCCGCAGCTATCTTGGAGTACTTGACTGCTGAGGTGTTGGAGCTAGCCGGCAATGCCAGCAAGGATCTGAAGGTCAAACGTATCACACCAAGACATTTGCAGCTTGCAATTCGAGGTGATGAGGAGCTCGATACCCTGATCAAGGGTACCATCGCTGGTGGAGGTGTCATTCCACACATCCACAAATCACTCATCAACAAGTCATCAAAGGAGTAGTATGGGCATGGAATCCATAGCTTTTAGTTGCTTTGCTTTGTTCAATGTGGGAACTATTTTAGCATCTGATCTAGCTTTTGTTTGTTAACTTTTATATAGACATGCATATTGGGGTAGCTGCATTGTTGGAATATTCAATATAGATCATCTTTTGGTTGTGTCGGATGTGTTTTTGTTCCAACAGTATTGACTGGCAATGTGATGAGATGTTCACTTATATGTCCTCTGTATCAGTATTATCTTCTCCCGTAATTATTCTGAATGATTATTGTGATACAGCAACAGCTAAAATTTGCAGAAAAAGTTGTTAACTCATCCGAACTGTGAATTCTGGTGATTTCATCCTAGTTATCATCTTGGATGGTAGATTTAAGATGCAACAGTCAAAAAGAGTGGCTTTATACTCGGTTCTTTCTGACTAGCGTACTGTTTGTGTCTTGAGCTTGTGCTTCTGGTAGTGCATTTAGTGCATGTTTGAGTTGAGAAAATGAACTGTGTATGATGCAGTTGGTATTGATGAGACGAACCTCTTGGCTTTAACCAATTTGCGCTAATACGGTTGTCGAGTAGGGTTAATAATCTGGTGACTCCATTCTAATTATATAGCATGATAGGTGACATTATTCAATAAGAAGGCAACACTGAGGAATAAGGTAACTTATCCTTTTAACACACTATAACACTGTTGTACATGAGAATTTTATTTGTCCGACTTTTGTTTCAAAAAAAGACTCCACTTCATTTTTTTATTGACGTTTTGGTCGTATTGTATCTTGTAACATCATCATTTTAAGCAAATAGTTTATTTTTTAAATATTTTTTATGCAAAATGACATCGTTTAGGATTATTATTTTAAACAAAAAGTTTTTTTTTTTTTTTTTTTCTTCCAAAATTACGTCGTTTTAACTTATGTTACATTTTTTTTAACAATATAATGTATTATGCAAGATATTATCATGTTCTATTTACGTTTTTCTCTTTTATTTTTCCCAATTTGTTTTTCAAAAGCGAAGTCCACTTCATTTTCCTTTTTCGGTTTTCTTTTTAGTACCAATGTACCATCAAGAGCCCATTACATCAGATATCAACTCATACTCTCCGTCTCATCCCACCCTGTTTGATTGTTCATCAATGATCGGGTAGGGGGCTCATTGTCACTTACCATGCGACTAATACAAAATTATAAAGATCACTATAGTTACAGTACTATGCTATATGACAAAGCTAACCTGCTTATTTTTTCAGGGGCCTGACGGGAACAAAATTTAACCCTAGTATCTGTAAATTCAGCCAATGAGATTATTTATTGTGGAACGGAGAGAGGAATAAAGTAAGTGATTATAGGCGTGTGAAGCGAAGCACAGGTGACAGCAAACCAAAAGTTAATATTACCGCTAGCTGCTATGTTCTAAAGACAGAATTACAGAACTTTGAGCAAGTTAACAAGAGAATCCCAAGTTTCGATCTTATTAGTTACAGGTCATAAATAGAAACCCAAATGATCACCATGGTTTCCATTTGAAATGGACATGTTCTGTCCAGATATCATTGACATTCCATTGAAACCAAGAACCTAATGATCCAATAGTACTATGTATCCGATTCTGTAGTTCCTTGAATAAGATGGACCCAAGAATGTGAAGGTTTAGACCCAAGAATCTGAAGGCCATCGCCACTGAAAGCACCAACCAAGCACCGGAAAGTCAAAAAATTAGGAAAGAGGAACCTCTTTGTAAATACCATGGAGATTCCGTAAAAATTCCATTCCAAAAATGGGAAGCTCGAAACAATTGGGATTTTTTTGAAAATTGGATGCAGCTACTAATTCATGGGACAGAGGCCAGAATCTGAAGGCCATAGTCAACGGAAGCACCGACCAAACACTGGAATGACAAAAAATTACTTCACAATCTTAAAAAATTAGTAACCATTGCCACTATACAGAGTTAACTTCAAAACTGTGCTACCTTTGGAATATCCACCGGGAACTTGTCAATCTCATCCATCCACGGGTTCTTCTCCTTTTCAGGGTTTATGGTAACTTCAAAACTGTGCTACCTTTGGAATATCCACCGGGAACTTGTCAATCTCATCCATCCACGGGTTCTCCTCCTTTGCGGGGTTTATGATTATTAAAGCTTTCCACACAGCACTATTACACTTGAACCCCGACCCAAATGCTATATGCCACAATCTATCTCCCTTCCGAACCCTACCCTTAGCTTCTGTATAAGCCAGCTCATAATACAAAGAGCTGCTCGATGTGTTGCCAAATCGGTACAATGTCATTCTCAAGGGCTCCATATGCAATTCCGAAAGCTGCAAATTGTTCTCCAATGCATCCAAAACAGATCTTCCCCCCGCATGATGCAAAAATGCTCGAAAGCTAGCTTAAAATCAGGAATATACGGCTTAATCTTCATTTTGCACAGCTTTTTTCCCAATTAACGTAGCGAAGAACAATAGTTGTTCAGATAATGGCAATACAAGAGGGGCCTAATGTAGTTATGTTAGTCTTCAAAGCATCACCAGCAACTGCCATAATTTCCTTCGACAAAGAAACACCAACAGTTCCATCTTTCTCCTCTTCTTGGTAAACGCAGCTAAAGCACTTATCATCCACACCCTTGTGGGTCCGCACAGTATGCACCAACTGATATTTCGATTTCCAACATTGCAGCACCTCCCATTCGGAATGTGCAATTTGGGACAAGCTTGGAACGATCATTCCCAAAATACCAGTTCAAAGTGATGTTCTCCATGCTTACTACTAATGCACATGAGTTCGGATGGACCTGAAGAAGCTTCTTAGCTAGATCAATGGCTATTACACCTGCACTGCAGCCCATGCCACCTAAATTGTAGCTGAGAATATTTCCTTGGAGATTGTAATGGTTAACTACCATCGCGGACAAAGATGGGGTTAGATTGAACAAGCTACAATTCACAATCAATATCCCAATATCTTTAGGTTTTATTAAGTATTCGCTAAAAGACCATCAATGGCACCGTACATTACTGTCTCGGCTTCTTTTCTAGCTTCTTTCATCGATATATTTGGAGGGGTATTCAGGACAGAATCGGGAAGATAAGTTGATTCACCAAGGCCAGATCTTTCAAGGATTTTCCTCTGGAAATTAAGGCTCTCCTAGTCTCCTCTGTGAACAAGCCAACCAAACCAGACCTTTCCATAAATATCTTCTTTTTGCATATTGCTTATAACAAGAGAAGTCCACAAGGTATGCAGGGCGAGAACGAGTTAAATTCTAGACTGTGGATATGAAAACTAGAAAGGTAGAGCAGAGTATTACAGAGACGAGATTATACTGAAGACTATCCCAGATATTGTAGAGATCTTGACGTTTAAATGTCAAGAGTTGTGCTGCAAGTAGTACTACAAGAGGGGAAAGAGTGAGGTAGATGCCATGGGTGACAAGGCAATGATACCCAAGCTTAACATATTTTAACTTGATTGATTTCTTAAAATCCGAGAGATTCTTCGATGAGGAAGGATTCAAGGGTATATTTAATTTTGATTCTGCCATTTTTGCCCTGTGAGATCAAACGCAATATAAGAAGCAGCAAGCGCCAATGTAATGAAGATAGAAGCTCTTCACGAAGCCATTGATGCGGTAACACCAATTTTTAAATTAATTAATTAAATAAAAAAGAAAGAAAGAAAGGAAATTGGAAAGAATGTAGAGATGCTCTAGTTGTGGTTGAGTTGACAATGTGGTTCAGTTGTCCACAAATCCATATGAATCAAGTACATCCATCAAGCAGAACATTACATAAGAAAAATCTATCGTTCACTAAAGATTAATTGAATGCCACAATCTATCAATAAATGAAAGTTTAAGTCAATAAAAAGAGACACAGTTGTTTTATACTCCTTTTGTCTCATAAAAATAGATTAGATTTACTTTTAGGTCAAGTTGGCCAAAATTCAAAATCAATAATTATGCATATTTAATTAAGTTTTAAACTTCCAAATAATGTTGTTAGAAATAACTTCACTGTAATTTATTATCATCATAATCTCTTGGCCTTTATTTGCAAGAAATAATATGTAATTTAACATTGGTCAAACTAAATTAATTTTTATGGAATGACTGGAATAATGATACATCCATTCCAAAGTCAATTTACAAGATCTTCATATTCAAATCGATATGAATTATTTTGAGTATTAAAAAATTTATTTCGTTGTAACTAGTACTTGTACTTTTAAAATATAAGTTTATAAGTTTGGCTATAATTAAATAAATTTATGTTAATTTAAAATTGACTTTTGAAAATTAATTATGTTTCTATATTTTGAAAGGTGAAACTAAGGGTAACATACTACATTCCAATTAAAAAACCAAGCTTTCGATATTTATCAGATTAAACAGCATAAAGACATTAATCCAAGAGAAGAACTTTTCATGTACATATATATATATATATATTGTATATTTGTATATAAGAATATAAATAATATACAAGTGAAAAAATTGCAGAAACCCAGAAACAGCAAAAAAGAAACTGACCTTGAAGATGGAAGTCAAGAAGACAATCCTCCTGATCGGTAGAAAGTCCAGTACGCAGGAGATCATATGAGATAAATTTGGAGGAGGTAGCTAGGAGGAGATAAAAAAAAGTCCAAGAAAAAATTTTAAAAAAATCAAAAAATAGATGAATTATTAGTGATTTAAAGACATTTTTGCGTGAGATGCTAGTCTATAATAAGAAAGTAAGAACTGAGAACAAAATGGGAAGCCATCAATTTCGGTGGCGCTAAAAACGCTTCTAGAGAACATAGTTATAGCCTTATAGCCAAAGAATATGATAAGAATTTTCAAATACTATTCATTTGATTTGATTGTAAAATTCGAGATATGCAAGATTTTAAAATTTGAAAATAAGGGAATATATAGTATACTTCATTTGTCCTACAAATTAAATTTAAGAAAAATTACTTTTAAGAAGAGAGAAAAATTTTAATCCATAAAATCTTGAGTGTTCGCATAAAATTCTTCTACTTTAAACGGATTTGGCTCCTTTCTATTATACTTTCCCTCAATTTCATCTGATACACCGATGTTTTGTATTTATTTTTCTTCATTTATAATAATCCAAATGTGTTAATATATAAACCATGATACATGATATAGAGTTTAAATTTACAAAAAAAAATTAAATTGTTAAAATTATTTTTACCATTAAATATTAGTATCAATTTTCAATTATTGAAAATTCAACAAAACCGCATATGTTTATCAAACAGTGAAAAAATGTCTTATTATTTTAATGTTTGGAGCAATAGTAAAACTCAATATTCTAAATTAAGCGATTGGTTTTGATTTTAATAATACAATTAAGAAATATGTTTGTATGATACATTGGAGATAATTGGAGGGAATGTGTAATAGAGATAGTCAAATTCATCTTTGCATGACCAAACTTTGCAGTAGTGTATAATGGAGATGAACAAAATCCTGCAAAGACGGATTTGGCTCTTCTGTATTACATTCTTCTTCCAATTTTACCAAATACACTATTGTTTATATTTACTTATCTTTATTTAAAATAACCTAAATGTACCACTCTATGATATAAATTTTAAATTTACAAAAACTTAGAATTGTTAAAGGGTCTGCTTGACATTATTTATTTCAGAACAACTTAAAACTTATTTTATAACTAAAATAAGTTATAAGTTGAAGAAAAGTACATATTGACCAACTTTTTCAAATAAGTTGACAATATAAGTTATACTTAACATATAATTTTTTAAAAATTAATAAAAATAACTAATTTTAAGGTAATTGATTTTTAAAAATAAGTTATAATTAGTTTCAATAGGCTGAAACAAACAGGCCCAAAGATATTTTCGTCGTTGAATATTGATATGAATTTTCATTAATTGAAAAGTATTCATTGAAAATTCAATGAAAACTGCATATGTTTATCAAATTATGAAAAAATATCCAATTACTTTTATATTTGGAGTAATAATAAAATTCAATATTCTAAATTAAGTGTTCAATTTTAATTTTAATAATACTATTAATAAATATATTTTTATGATACATTGAAGATAATTGGAGAGAATGTGTAACAGAGAGAGTAAAATTCACCTTTGCATGACCAAACTTTGCAGTAGTGATTGGTTGGGGCTCAATCAATGTAATAGTTATTTAATGTCTAATAGAATACTATATATATATATATATGGTTTATTAAATACTATTTCATTTAAAAAATAAATTAAAATACTAGCCTATATATTGTCAATTATTAACTAATAATTATATTTCATGATCTCATTTAATTAGTACTTTAGTGTCAAACAATTCTTTACTCCTACATTCTCATATTTCAATTACACAGTGGTATATCAAGAAATTGCCTCTTGGCCCCGACACACCCAAAGACGGAAAAACCAAAAAAGATTAAAATTGAAAACAAAAACACCAAAAGCAAAAACCAAGAAACGAACATGGCAGCAAAACTTGCTCATTTAAAGATAACTGTTTCGATGGTATCATTTGACAATAATACTAAGGTGACTAGAATTGAATGCTGGCGATGTGCTTGTGGTTAGTTATATAATAAACATTGTTCTAAAAATTTCTGTTTAGTTCTAATTAATTTTTAAATTAATTTTATAATATCTTATACCGTCTAAATAAATTAAACACCTAATATCGATTAATCCTCCTATGTACAATTAAAA
>JAUMHB010022111.1:7970-21847 GCA_032359685.1 Pittosporum tobira
ATAGGCTTTATATTAAATTTAGGTTCTTTTCCAATTTCGAAATTCAAGTAAAATGAAGAAAAAAATAAAATAAATTTAGCCATCATAAATTTCATATTAACGTAATTTATTTTGTAATGAATTATAAAAATATAGTTATTTATATATAATTTAATTAAGATACTCTTTTATATTTTATTTTATACTAATTTCTCTTTCTATTTATCCTAATTTTCCAACTTTTAAACAAAGAATTACGAAATTAACATCTCCGTAAAAAATTTATATTTGTACAAGTAAATTTTATTTTTGGTACATTCATAAATTATATATATTTTTTTATTTTAGTACCATAAAACACTTTGATATTTTTAATTTATCATTTCATTATAAATATACATGAAATTTTACATTATCTTTCAAAAATATTGCTATAAAATCATTTTTTTTTTTATGAAACACTTATTGTGAAACATTTATTTTTAAACATAATTATTTTTACTAAAATGTATCTCTAATTTTAAAACATATATAATATTGTTTTGGGGGGCAAATTATGTGATTGCATGCTAGATAAGTGGAAATTGCCATGTCGTAGTTTTAGTCAATGAATGTTCTAATTAATCCTTTCTGGGGTGCATACACACTTCAAACAGCCGAATTTTTAACTGTCATACCAGAATAAAAGCCCAAAAAAAAAAAAAAAATGAGACAAAGAAGACAAAAAAACAAAAACAAAAAAAAAATCCCAAAATTGTAGCATTAGAAATTATGAAAATTGACCTTATGCAATAACCTGTTGTCATTAATATTTAATTATTTCATACATCTGATATTTATATACCACTTATATATAACTTTAATCAGTAATTTCTATCTCACTAAGCTTTGTCTTTTGTTTTGTTTCTGAAGGATCACTTAGCTTCATGCGAACTTTGCTATTTATTTTGTTTTGGTATTATTCCATTAGTATTAAATTATTTGCTAAATATTGAAGAAAGCTGAGAATGAAGGCTGAAAATTCGATTTTAATTATCTTAAACCCCTATTTCGTCTAACTTATTCTACAATAATTGGTAGTTTCCTTTCCTGGTGAGTAAGAGTGTAAATGAGTTGAATTGAGTCGAATATTTAACGAATTTAAAATAATATTTTTGTATATCTCTTTTAGTTTTCGATCGAATACCATCAAACATTAATAAAAAAATAATTTAATAAGGTCCAAATAATTTATCAAATTTTAAAATATACTAATATTTTACTAGTTAATATTTCGAATCGATCTCAAATCGAGATTTTAACCGAACGGTCTCGAATAATTCTCAAATTATTTGATTTTATTTACAGTCTTTCTTGAAAGCGGATTGGGGCCTCCAGGATACCTACAAAGGGAAAGTCCTATATTCATTAGGGGTTTATTTGACACAGTTTACTTTAAAATGATCTATAACTTATTTGATAATTAAACAAAATTAGAGTTAACAAAACACTTATTGACTAATTTTTTAAAATAAGTTGATAATACTGTTATACTTCACCTATAAAAAAAATTAAATTAACAAAAAAATAATTTTAAAATAATTTATTTTTAAAAATAAATTATAATCAATTTAAATAATTATTCATAATTTTAAAACAAATGTTCAGTCACAGTTGGGTGGCCATCTGACCCACTACTTAAAATTGACTAAAATAACCTTGTACCGTTCCAAGTTCAAACTAAAATAGTACGGTATATGTTTTTCCAGCAAATTTATGATTTGAAAAATAGCAGATGGTAAACATTAAAGGTTTTTTAGTTTATATTTTTTTTCCTTGACTTTAAAGGGCTAATATTATGTTTGTTATGATTATTTTGAAATAATTTAAAATTTATTTGTTAATTTTAAATATTATTTTATTTGTCTTGAAAAGAATAAGTCTAGGTGATTTTTTTAATGTCATAGAAAGAATCATTTATTACTCGTTTGGTATAAACTTAAGCTGCTAAAACAACTGAAATTTAACGCTGCTGAAGCTAAGCTTGCAGCTCAAGCGGAATTTGAAAATTTTAAATTTTATTTGGTTGTTATTGACTTATGCAGCTTAAATTAAATATATTTTTTAATTTAAATAAATTAAATAATTTGCATAAATTGCATTAATATAAGTTAAGCATTAAATTTGCATACATAATAATAATTTTATTTTCAAGACTTTTAAAAAAATTAGACTTATAAAATAAAATAGGTTTGAACAAAAAAAAAGAAGAAGTTGCGTTGAGTCAACTTCAATAATTGTTGAAGTTAGTTGAACCGGGTGAATGGACTGAAATCAAGTGGACCCAACTTAAATGGATCGGAAGGACTATGCACCCAACAAGTAATTTATGTTGAGAACTTGACAAACGGCACATATCTTAGTCTACCATTTTTAGTTAGTAATTATTTTTTTATTCTTATTTTATGTAACATCAAAATTTTATTTTTATTTTTCTATTTTTATTAAGTACACTTGCAAGAATAAATTTGTAAAAAAAAAAAAAAATACTATTTCTTAAAAATTTAATTTTCTTAATTTATATATTTTTTATAGTTTGCTCATCTTTTTTGAAACAGATAGAGATGTTTTTTGAAGTATTTATGATTTGAAAAATGATTAGTAGATTGTAACTTTAAAGGACTAAGATTTTATTTGTTATGGTTTATTTAATAAACTCATATTGATCGATTTTTTTAAATAAGTTGTTAATATTATCGTACTTAATTTATATATTTTTTAAAATATGTTATAATAAATATTTTATAAATAATATAATTTATTTTAAAAATAAATTATAAACCGATGAAATAAATTGTGCTAAATAAAACATAACTCAGTAGTGTAGATTATTTATAGAGTTTTATAATTTATTCAATTTGGTGGAAAACTAATAAAGTCTTAAGAGAAATATCTAACTTTTATTACTTTCTTGGATATAAAAAAATGATTTCATAGAAAACCTTACAAATATCAAGAATATAAATTCATTAACCCAAAACATTTATCTTCATTTTATTTATCTGCATTTTATTCCAGAGTTCAGCAAAATTTTAATTTCGTGTTTGATATTCCAATAACCAAAATTCACACCAATATTGTAATTTTACTACAGTGGACGACACGTAGCGAGCATATTACTAATTTGTGACGTCACTCCCACCACCTTCATAATTCGGACAATTTTGGGGTCTTTCATAGCTTGAAGAGCTTCTCCATTTCAAATCTCTCATCTCTCCCACCATCTACTACCACCTGCGACGATTCTGAATTCCGACTACGCTATAAACTTCCGGCTATTACACCCTACTTTCGCTGTGGAATCGATCTGATCATAAGCGGTCATGAATCCAGAGTAGTAAGTTCCCGTAGTCGTTATCTGTTCACAGTCGAATTTTAAATTCGTGTATTGATTTCATTGGTTTATGTTATGCAATTCATTTAGATCTATTATATTTTGTTACAAAATTCATTAATTATTTGTTTTTATCCTTGCCGTTTTTGTGCGATGTAGGTTTGTTTTTTCAATTTTTGATTTGGTGCTCGACAAAATTTAGTTAATACTCAAAATAGCTCTAGATCGATTATTAGGCTGTGATTAATTTGACGTGATAAAAAGATGCAAACTTATGAAACGTCAGTGTCTGTGCAATTCTAATATTATATATATATATATATATTTGATAATTAGCTAAGGCTTTCTGCTTTGTTTTTTAGTAATTTTAGTTTGAAGTGTAGGTAGGTTGGTGGGTTCAGCTGAGCAGTTGATATACTCCTTATTTGGTTTCGTGGAACTAAGTAACGAACTTGGCATTGTAGTTGGAATTTTTTGTGAGCACTTACAATAATGTTGTATGTGCACAACCTTGCTTGGTTTTCCATCCCATTCCCTCTATGAATCAACATTTAGCCCTACGATTTGAAGGCATACATGAATTAGAGTAGGGATAATTTTTTAGGATAATGGACAGGGTAATAAATGCTCATATGTAGTAAGTTATCTTGGGAATGCCTAGTTATATGAATTCCATGAATAATAACATCATAGATTATGAGATGGAAAAAATCCTATTTGGGTTAAATGCATTAAGAATAGGCTACAGGATGGGCCCTTTTTAGCGTCTATTTTCACAGCTAGTTTATTTGTTTTTTAGATGGATTATATAGAATTTTGACGGGTAAAAAATTATATTGTAGTGTTCTCTTACATGGTTCTTTGCAGTGACTACCTGTTCAAGCTTTTGCTTATTGGAGATTCGGGTGTTGGAAAATCATGTCTCCTTCTGAGGTTTGCTGTAAGTACAGTGTTTCTTTCTCATCCATATCTTATACTCCATATTTCTTTCTCAAGTCCAACTTCTTGTTGATGGCTAAGTACTTTCGAACATAGCAGTTCAGGTTTAACATGGATGGTGAAAGTTTGATGCTGGGATTTCAATTGAACTTTTTGGTTATTGATGCTTACTTTTATGTTCAATTCCATGGATCATGTTGATGTAATTGTTTATGGATCAAGGCTTCCTCTCTAGAGCATGTTAATTTCAGTTCAATTTAAAGTGTTAGCAGAAAGAAGTTTACATATTCCCTAACCCTTTGATTATTATTGTATTTCAGGATGATTCTTATTTGGAAAGTTACATTAGTACCATAGGCGTTGACTTTGTAAGCGCCTAAACAGTCATTTCTTGTTGGACAAAAAGTCACTTTGAAATAACTCTTAATACTAATACTTTCAATTATTCTCTTATCTAGAAAATCCGTACGGTGGAGCAGGACGGGAAGACTATCAAACTCCAAATCGTAAGTTTTATGTTGCTTTACATTTCCTTTGATCCAGGGTTTTATTATTATTGTTGTTGTTGTTGTTTCTATTGTTATTATTGTTATTGTTGTTGTTATTGTTATTATTGTTATTGTTATTGTTATTCTTTTTGTAATTGTTATTATTGTTATTATTACTATTATAATTTTTAGTACTAGTACTATTATTACTACTACTACTACTACTATTATTATTATCATTATTATATTTTTAGGATAAAGTGTTCTTTTTCACCTTCAGTTTTTCTTATTGATATTTTGTTTTGACTTCTGATATATCAATTTTGATAGTAAATGCCATGTTGAATTAGCAATTTAGCATGTTCTATAATTTATCCATTTTGTGCTGCAAATTTGAAGGATGGCTCCATTTAAAAGGATATTAAGCCTTGGCTGGTTTCAATCCCCATGCTTGGGGCTTGGGCCAATAAAAAAGACTGAAGTCCAATTTGCACTCCAGACTTTCACCTAAAATAAGGTTTGCACCCCAAACTTCTTAAATTCAAAAAAATCCTAAATTTTCAGTTAGGCAATTAAATGCATCCTATGTGCCATTTCCGATGACTTTTTTGCCGGAATGTCTTGCATGTGTAGTAAATGAAGGGTGTTACTGGAATATACAAAAAAAATATTGTCCTCTACAAAGCCTCTCTGCTTATAATCCCAGAGGCTTACAGATCTCTTTGAAATGGAAAAGGCCATAGAAATACTTGGTGCCTTTGACCTCTTCTTATCAATGAGTGATTCCCTTCAATCATCCAAGGCCCATTAATGGCGATTTATTGTCTAGATCACGACGGCTAGAAAAAGCTTAAGAGAAAAGGGCTGTGATCAAATCCCAACTCAACACCAAACTGGCATTGATAAAAACTAGTATAAAAATTGAACCCACCAAGCAGAGGAAATACACGACATACCAACTAACACTAATAAAACGACAGAAAGATCCTAATTTCAGAAATAAGTATGGTTTTTCAGAGATTATTGAGGCAATGATTTTTCAAAAATGATGGTAGAAAAAATGACAGAAAGAAAAATTAAATAAGGAAAAGAAAGAGTAAGGTTGTATGCACGTAAAGGCATATCGATACAAAGAGTGTGTAAAGGAGGGATTTTTTTCTTTCGTTCGAAGAGTGGGTGTGAGTTGGATCTCTTATAGATCCCCTTGTCCAATCCTTGAACTGAACTCATCATCTTCCATAAAAAGGATTTGTTTGTATTATTAGCAATTGGGCAAGAACTTAAGCTTGGTTCTAAAATTAGGCAAGTAGTCAACATGGTAAATGAAGAGCTTGATGATGTCGAACCCATTGACTTTCCTGATTGAGATTTTGACGAGCTTAGAAGTGAAAAGGTTGTTGGAAGAAAGAGATTAGGAGACAAATGAGATAAACAGGGAAGAAGCAGGAGAGGAGAAGAAAGACATGAAAGACCTAGAAAAAAAGAGAAAATATATACGGAGAGAGTAGGTTATGAAATTTCATTTCTACCCTACAAATAGTCATGTGCATTGCACATGCCTATTCAGATGACTACATGGCTGGAAAAATGACCCGAGTGTGCATTTAATCAGTTAATGCAAAATTTGGAGTGCTTTTTTGAATTTAAAAAGTTTGGGGTGCAGACTTTATTTTAGGTGAAAGTCCGGTGTGCAAATTGGACTTCAGTCGAATAAAAAAGGGATATTAAGCCTCTATGTTTTTAGATATAATCTTGTTTGCATTTTTATTTTCCTATTAACCTTCATGACTATTTTATTACGCCTAGTTGTTTGATGCTTTATGGATGTGTTCTCACCTCTTGCATATGGTTTCTTGCTAACATTTCTGATATGTTTTCATGCTAATACAGTGGGATACTGCTGGTCAAGAACGATTTAGGACAATTACCAGCAGCTACTATCGTGGAGCACATGGCATTATTGTACGTAATATGTGCTCTCCTTCTCATTGAGAATTGCAAGATATTGGTATTATTTGGTTTCATTCTGATTTACTTTTCTGGCAGGTCGTCTACGATGTGACAGATCAGGAAAGCTTTAACAATGTCAAGCAATGGTTGAATGAAATTGATCGTTATGCAAGTGAGAGTGTAAACAAGCTTTTAGTTGGAAACAAGTGCGACCTCACATCACAGAAGGTTGTTTCCTCTGAAACTGCACAGGTAAAAAAATGTTGCTTATGTTGTATTTGACATTATTTTATTTGTTAATTATATACTCCGTCTGAGTGTAGCAAAGCTTCATAAAATCAGTTGAATTGTTCTTTCTGTTTCTCTTCTACAGGCATTTGCAGATGAAATTGGGATTCCTTTCATGGAAACAAGTGCCAAAAGCGCCACCAATGTTGAACAGGCTTTCATGGCCATGGCTGCTGAGATAAAGAACAGGTACGGTATTTGATGCTAATATATTCTTATTAGTTTGTATGTAATTGTTAAGAGTATATAGTAATCTCCATTCTAAAATTAGAAATATCCTTAAAAATGACAATTTTGATAAATAGATGTTTGATTTCAATTTTTACATTAAAAAAAAAGTGTTTTCAAAACAAATTTTGGTCAATGCGTGTGTGAAATTTCATATATATTTATAATGACATGGTATATCATGTGTAATGGTGTTGTATAGTACTAAAATAGAAATATATATTTACTTTTAAAACATTCAAAAAAAAATATTCCTCTTTAAATTTGGAATGAAAGTAGTATTTCATGATTATCTTCTTTACCTTGTATTTTAATTTTTTGTTACAGGATGGCAAGTCAACCTGCCATGAACAATGCCAGGCCTCCAACTGTTCAGATAAAAGGACAACCCGTCAACCAAAAGGCTGGTTGCTGTTCAACCTGAATGGGCCAGATTTTGCTCAGGCTAATATGATTACATTTGTTGACCGTGGGTTGTACCCTCTTATATTTTTTCAGGCCATCTGCCCTTTATTGTTCTTTTTAAATAGAGATAAATTTTTAAATTTATTATTTAAAATTAGTTTCTAACTTAATAAATATATTGATAGAAGTTTGAGTTAACAAATAAACGTCTAAGTATATATGTTATGATTTTTCTTCTTTTGAAGCCTATCCTTTGTAGATAAATGGAGCTGTAAAATAATATTTAAATTAAAAAAGTAATTAAAAAAACTTTGTATTATGTAATAAAATTAATAATATTATTAATTTAAGTATATATATTAAAAATTATGCAAACATATGGTCGATCATTTAAAAGATAATATGATTTATATGAAAAAAGATATTATTTAATTATGATATATTATTGTAGTAAATATATACTAAAAATTATACAACTCTATGGTCCATCATGTAAAAGATAATATGATATATATATATATATATATATATATATAAAATTATTATTATTATTATTATTATTTAATTGCAATATATTATTGTAGTCTTTAAAACATATATTTTTTAATCACCATATTAAAAAATTATTATTTTTGTAAAAATTAATGAAAAATAAATAGAAATAATCTTTTTGAATAGAAAATAAAACTTGCAAGTGCTCTCTCCATTGGAATTTTAACGGAGATTAAAAAATGTGTTTTATTGTAAGAGAATTATTTAAATTATCTTGGTCGATAGGGAAAAACAAGAAGACAGAATTAGAACTTATTCTGCACTAATTATCACAAAAAAAATCGCATATTTCAAGTGTTGATAACGAGTTTTGGTTGTAAAAACCAATATTTTGGGAGTTTGGATGCAATTTTGGAGTTCTCTTGACCCGCACTAATTTAATAATTTTGATAATTATGTAACATAAATTTTTAAATTTATAAAAAATATTATAATCACATTTTAATAATATTTAAATTATAATTTAAAGTATAAAAAAATATTAAATAAACTATTTTATTAAAAATAAAATATTTAATAAATTTCTTGTGTCTGTGTGGACCGTGTTACAATTACGAAATTGTGTTTCAAGAATAAGTCACGTGGATTGAATTGTCGATAAAATGATCTTTTTTACTTACTGTATTTTTTATATCGAATCAAAATTTTAGGAAAATTTTTAAGATACGTTCAAAAATTTATGAAAAAAATGATTAATGCTGAAAGTGACGAACACCATAGCAATTTCGCTGTCATTGCAATCTAACTTTGAGACAAAAAGAGGTCTCACCTCTCACTACAAGTAAAAGAACAAAAGTTGGGACTGCGGTAACAATGAAAGGGACTGCTTGGGATATGAATGCCATGACTGCGGTAACAAGTTCGTCTCACTTGTTGAGGTCGAGCACAAGTTTACGTATGGACACGAATGAGGTAGCTGTTTTTTAAAATTACCAGTTTAGTAGACTTAGTAGTTGTTCTTTTAGTTATAGTCGAATGTATTGTACTCGTGAGCGAGTGAATGAATTTGATAAATTAGTGAGTTCGTTCAATAAATTAATTAGTCAAGTTGAAATTATTGATATTTAATAAAGGAAAAAAAGTCGTGAGCGTATTACGAATATCATAATAGATACCCAATGTCATAGAATTAGATTTTCAGACTAATTTGCGCAATATGTAATATTTGCGTGTTGACTAGCATTAACTAGACCTATTACACATACAAAAATATATACAAAATATTTGTAAAAATGTTTCAAGAAAGTATATTTTTGTTATAACTTAAAAACTCTTGAATAATTTACAAATGAGGAACGCACCCTTTATATAGTCATCCAGCTCCTCAACGGATTGTTATAATCATTTTTATCTAAGGGCTATCATTACAATTTAGAATTTTTCATAAAAATATATACATAATTTACACGTCTAAATTATGTAAAAATATTCTACAGAAATGCCACATGGAAAATATTCTACATAATTGTCTTGCAAGGACTTCCTCATTGTCGACTAGTCCTCTCATAATCACTGTGCTTTCTTTTTCTTTCAGTCTTTTCAGGTAATTAGTGCGTGCTCAGAATTTGTTTGGAGATGCTCTTAAGAATTCAATATGCAGTTTCTCTTTGTAACCCTTCCTGCAAAAGAAAAGAAAAAATGGGTTCAATCATGCAAAGATTCAGATGTCAGCTACGTCAAACTCGAATCCCTATGATTTCTATGGTTTTCATTGGTTTGATATATATATTACAAGGTTGTATTCCCCCTTTTTTTTTTCTTCTCTAAAATTTTAGAGATAATTTTGAATTTTATCCGCGTTTGAAATCCAAGTCAATAATTGCATTTCAACTTCCCAAGTGACGTAATTACAGCAAAGCATGCTTTAGCATATGGCATCAAACCATATGCTGGAATAGATTGTAGTTTTCTTTTGTCAAGGGAGATCCCTTAAATTGAATGGCCTACTCTTTTCTTAAATCGAATGGCCTACTCTTTTCAGGGAGTACAGAAGTAAGCAAAAAAGAAAAGGCAACTGGAAGTTACAGAGGCCTTTCAAATTCTTAAACCATGCATTTCTCATTTTCGCAATGTCACAACCCAGCATTTGTGGACTAACCAACCACAGGCTGAAATATTTCACTCAACAATTGAAGGACGAAAAACGAAGAAGCAACCAGAAAAAAATTTATCCATGATGTGGCCTGAAGTTTGGACAGCCCAAGTCGCCCAAGGTAACAATTGCCTTGTTAGGACCTCCTAGATTCCTCGTATGGTTAGGGATTCAGAGGCATTCATTTACCATAGGACCTCCTAGATTCCTCATATGGTTAGGGATTCAGAGGCATTCATTTACCATGACCATTCATGCATCGATGGATCGACCCAAATGGAAAAAAAAAAAAACATAGTATGTGGCAAAATAAAATGATACGAATACAGAAACGACAAAATAAAATGCTACAAAACAAAACAAATCAGCCCGATTTCTACTGTCACTCTCAACAATGGGATCATCGATCAGCCCTGTATTTTACTGCACACTTACAATGGCCAACCGGAGCACGTCTTATTATTTTCTAATCCAGCTAGACAGACAGGCACCCGTTTTCCTCGATAAGGATTAAAGAACTGCAATAAACAATTAGAGTTTGTGAAAGAATGATTCACGAGAAAAACAATCGGTAATACGAAATGAAGGTGTGGGCTCATTGAGATAATTTTCTAGATTTGAATAATAATCAACAGTTAAATAAATGCACCACTATCTTCATCGTTCATCAATTAAAATAAAATCATGACTCTATTTGTCTATATTTGCTAATGGATCACCCTTTGACCTTGAACCAGCGACTTTGAGAGGCTATATATATATATATATATATATATATAATTCTTCTGGCAAATATTATTGACAAATATCACAACCGGTCATTTTCTATTTCCATCAAAGAGCTTACTTCATCCAACTAGGTAAAAGAAACTTCAGCAGAATAGTAAGTACAAATGAACGCTGCATTAGGTAAGACTAGCTTTATTATTAATTTGTAGCAATTTGGCTATATATTTTGAGTTAAATGGTGGGGTCTTGTTGTGAAACCCACATTTTTTGTTTTGGAATTATTGAAATGATGTTCTTCATGTTACAAATGTTTCCAGAGCAGATATCCAAAAATTGAATCTTTTTGGATATCTCAATAAACGACATTTCCACCAATTCAACCTTCCCATAATATGTCCCGTCCCATAATGATTTTCCTCCTGTGATCCTGTTGATTCCTTGATGTGAATATCTTTTCCCCCCCTCCACCACAGAGTTAACGTATGACGAGCTCACCAATAATCACCGCAGTAGCATACATCGTCCTTGAATGTTGGAATCTCGTTTTATCTCTCACAATGATTTCCCTTCCTTCTATTCTCGACATAAAATTAGTAGCCTCGTGGCAGTCTCCACAAACTCTCAAGTTCTTAAAAACCATGATTGGAGTCCCCGGTTAATTCTCATCAGCCCAAACGCAATTGATAATTTCTTACTGTGCCATAACAACAATTGTCGTTTCTGCTCCTCCCCCCACATTGTGTAACACAAATTCAAGATTCGGCACATATCCAGCCAACTCCATCTTCATCTCCAACTCCTTTAGTTTTTTATGTATAATTTCCAATTCTAGATGAATCATATGCTCTGAACTCGTGAATTACGCTTTTGATTTCAGTCCAGCCATACCCTGGTACTTTAATTACCTTATTCTCCTTCATTTATCGCCGAACTGTTAAAACACGGTCCCACATGTTCATTGCCGCATAAACGTTAGCCAGCCAGCTGAACATAAGCAGAGGCATCGGTGGGCTCACAATTAAGCAGGTTCTTGGCAGCAAATTCAGCTAGCTCTAAGTTTTTATGGATCCTACATGCACCCAAAAGGGTTCCAAATACCGCAGAATTGAGGTTTGAAAGGCTTTTTTTCAATTAAATCAACAACTTCAAGTAGCTTTCCAGCCCGACCAAGAAGGTCCACCATACATGCATATTGATCTGGTTTATCTGCAAGCCCACACTCGCTCTGGATTCTATCGAACTACTGAACCCCCAGATTTACCAGCCCTTTCTGGTTTCAAGCCGATAAAAAACCCACAAAAGCAATCCATTATGGTTTGATTCCGTTATTCCTCATTTTATCAAATAAATTAAGAGCTCTTTCACTTGCTCCAATTTTAGCATACCCAGAAATAATGGCATTCCAAGTAATGATATCTTTTCATGGCATCTCAAGGAATAAATTTTTTGCCTCTACCAAATCTCCACACGTGCAATACATTCTAATTAACGAAGTCCCCACAATTGTATCCAAATACAATGGACTTTTACAGATAAACTGATGAACTTGCTTACCCAACTTTAAGGCCGATAAATTACTACAACCCAGTAAAACACAACTTTAGTCCAGATGGATTCCGCCCAACCCCAGAGTCCACCATTGTCCTAAAAAGCTTCAAAGTATCTTCCCATCTACAGTTTTCAACATAACCAACAATCATCGAACTCCAAGTCGCCATATTCTTCGCAAGCATCTCAATAAACGACATTTCCACCAATTCAACCTTCCCAAACTTCATGTAACCAGTGCACATAATTACATTTTTTTCTGGAGCAAAAAATCTCATGGCAGAATCCAAACCCCGACTCAACATAACCCGATATCATAGTACCCCACATAACAATATTCCTCTCCAGCATCTCTGAGAACAAATCATGGGCCTCACCCATTTTCCATTTCGTGATAAACACGATATCATAGTATTCCATGACGCTATATCTTTGACAGGCATCTGAGCAAAAAACCTTCCAAGCAGCACCAATATCTGAATTGTGCACATAACAAGCTAACATAGAGTTGTAAGAAAAATTATCTGGTCCAGGAATTTTATCAAACAACTTTCGTGCTTCAATAACTTTCCCGGGCTTTTGGCATACCCGGCCAAAATTGAATTCCATGTAATTGTAGTTCTAGCTGACATTGATTCAAACACTTTTAAAGCTGAATCTAAATTCCCAGATCGAATATTTAAAGTAATGATTTTGTTTGATGACATTGTGTTATCAGGAACGTGGCTCAAGTAACGGGTGGAAATCAAATTGATTTCTGGTTGAGAGAGGCATTTGGGTATGGAAAGTGAGTGGAGGATAAATTGTTTTGGTGTTTGGTTGGGAGGTGGTCTTAGAACAGACAGATAATCAAAGATATTACAACAGCAAACGGAGGCCATTGCTAGGCTGGGGAATGTGTTGAAGAGAACACAAGGGGCATGGAGATTATATATGTCAGAGAAGACACAGATACAGATAACTGCAGATTAAGAACTCTAGAAAAGCTAATCTTCTAAATGACTAGTACTAAATTTCCCTTTCTAAAAGGTGAACCCCAAATCGAATAAAGTTCAAAGGCAAACTACTCGTTACACAGCAGTTGACTATAAATATTACTTAAGAGCAATCCATTCCTTATATGAAAATGCATTTTATATTATGTACTTGAAGGCCTACTTTGTTATCGAAGACGATGGAAATATTTCATATCAAACCCAGATAATTTTTAAATTGTTAAGGGATGATGAACGAGTCCCGTACCAAACTGTGATTCAAACAGAGAACATATATATATATATATATATATATATGGACCCAAAAATGC
>JAUMHB010022122.1:4884-17995 GCA_032359685.1 Pittosporum tobira
GATTGTAGTGAAAGCAATTAGTTGTTGTGTCATTTTAAAGTTATATTGCTTGAGATAATTTTTCTATTTTATTTTTTGTGTATTTCAAGTTTCGAACTGACTTGTCTTGTATAGATGGTGAAGAAAGAAAGAAACATGCATGTTATTGATAACGAATATAATTTGAATTCTGATAATTTTGTAACAATTTTCTTTGAGAATTTTATTATTATTATTTTTTTTTTACCTTAAACCTTTTCTCTTTTTTACCTTGGCAGACATTAATAGATTTTTCTGTGGAATCTAAGATTGTCACAATCAATCACAAGGTCGTTAAAAGTCGCAAAAGGAGGGAAAATTAGTTAGTTAAATTAGAAAGCACCCAAAAGTCAAAAATATTGCAACTGAATTTTCTTTCGAAAATTAATTAGAGTTTAAAATTACAATTAATTTTAAAATTAATTAATTAACTAATTACAATTAAGATTCAGTTGAAAATTAGTTAGCCTCCAATTTCTCGAAGGAATGATTTTATTTTAAAGATTTACAGAATTAGAGTTTGCCACCGATTTTGGTGTCCATGTGAGAGAAAAGGATACGAGATGCAATTAAAGATTTGTTGTATTAGAAATTGAGAATAATGTGGTAATTAGAAAATTTAAGTTTGAGAGCTTTTCTTTTCCATTCAAATCTGCCCATTTTTGGCCAGAATCGTAGTAAACTTCTCCTATTTCCTTTCTTTTCTCTAGCTTGTCAAAACTCAGACACTGGAAAATGATAAGAAACCGCACTTTTTCTAGCCTCTCCCTTTCTTGTATTTCAAAAACTTACATAGTGATGAGTTCATTACACGCAAGTACCACAACTTCAGCAGCTGCATCAAAAGAAGCCGGAACCTTCTGCAGGTCCATAACGTGTATACCACAAATATAATAATTATGGAAATATAAGTGAAAAATAGAGCTCCATCTAGTTGGAGAGCAATTAAAGAAGTGAAATTATCATTGCTTAATAACAAAATCCAAAAGGTAGGCTACCTGCACAATAACATTTTTCTCATCCTTCAACTCAGATGCTACACAAATCATATCATATTTCCTTTCCATTTTTGGAATCCTTCTCAACTTTTTGGTGTATTTCGAATCCTTCTCACATATACCGAATAATAGTGCAGCTTTCAAATATACATTCGAACACAACATTATTGCAAAAGAATATCTGATCTTTTCGTTTGCAGAAAAAACACTACCTTCAAAATCATAGAAAAATCTGATATCAAGACCAGAACAAACAAAGCTCAACATTCAAATTACTCTCTTTGGATCACGAGCTGCTGCCAGATGATCCTGCATGACCGTCACAGATTTCACATTCAGTTTCTACAAAGTGTCTTGATCACCAAAAAAGAAGAGAGAGATAAATAGAAGAGGAAACTCCATTACATCAAATGCCAAAAGCTGAAGAAATGCCATATTGACTAACAAATACATGAGCAATATAATTTATCAAAAAATTAAAAAAAAAACACATAATTAATACTTGCACAGAGCAACTTTAATAGTGAAGATGATCGTCGCTTTCATCACAGTAGTAATGTCACGTGCAGATCATTAAGGATTTACACTAGCAAGTTTGGTATGACTTCAAAAACCAATTTCATCAATATTATACAGGTCATCAGTACCTAGTAAAACCCTAGTGAGTAACTCAAATACCTTTTTTTTTATAAATACACTACTAAGTTTGGTATGGCTTTAAAAACCAATTTCATCAATATTATACAGGCCATCAGTACCCAGTGTAAGTAACTCAAATACCTTGTCTTTTAATAAGTACTTGGGGAACTGGAACCTAACTCTAAAGTATGAGTTGGACAAGGCTAGTGGCTAGCCCAATATATCCAACTAACATATTGAAGAACAACCCATACCTAGGAAAACAAATTTGACCCTAGTACAGTTTTTCCAAATATTGAGCACGCACCAAACCAATTTCCAAAAATATACAAGAAAACTCGACCGCGAGAAGTTTAATGGATTTATTTCTTTCTTTTTATGATAAACCTTGAATGCATCCTTCAATACCTAAGCTCAGTATGTTGTAGCATGATGATGGCGGACTCTGGAAGCAACAAGAGAAAGCATGCTCTCTTGCTATACAAGTTGTCCACAATAAAGACCTTGATGACTTGAATTAATCACAGATTATCTTCAACTTTAGTTTTGCTTAGAGAAAGAACTTGAATTATGTTAAGGAGATAGTCCAGAATAGAAATGTTGTAGCCTTGTAGACACCGCGGAGTCTCCAACATATATTTCAGTTGTTAATATATGTTCTAATACAATCAACTGAATATATATCAAGTATCAACACAGAAGTGAACCCAACTAGTGACATAATATACCACATATATAAACAAGGCAGAAGAAATTGAAAGTGTAAAAACCAAACTCACCGAGATAAAATCAAATGCTCTGGTATCCTCTTTCTTCGGACCCATCATTGAACTGGGATTCTGAGTCGGAACACTAGAATTGAAAACATCCGGTAGGGCTGAAGAATATCCACCTCCTTGAGTTCCCTCCGCAAGACCAAGACCAGAATTTTGAGAGTGCAAGTTCCCAAATTGCTGGAAGTTTGACATTGATGCTAAGAATTGCTGCTGGGTAAAAAGATTCCCCATGGCTCCGTAATTTATTGGTTGAGAAGGAGACGCAGGATTAAACATCATGCCAGAGGGTAAATTATACGGCATAGTACCCAACGGGAACATATGATTTGCGTTTAATCCAGCTGTTTGAGGATCAAACATCCCATTAAAAGTGTCATCAGAAACCTGATGACTCGGATTCAGAGTGGAATTAGAAAATGTGGTTTCAGGGAGTTCCCCTAGTGAAGTTCCAGCTTGATTCACACCGTTTCCATTTATGGCTAGACTAGACATCAAGTCATTCACATTTTTTTTCTCATTTCCTTGCTCCTCTGACGAGGGATCAGAGTTGGAACCAAATATATCAATTAGTTCGGTTCCATTTTTATTCGGTGCAGCACCAGATTTGTCAACAGTCATACCCGAAAAGACATCATCGACACGTTCTTTAACGCTGTTCTGGTAAAATGAGACATCTGCGAAGGGGTCATCATTGTCTTTTTTTTCAGCAGTGATCACACCTGTGCTTAAACTATCTCCAAATATATCATCAATTATGGGAGGGACAGGCCTTGTCAGCTCTTCAAAGCCTTGATCTTCTTGTGTTTTCTTGTAGTCTTCATTTCCAAATAGACCATCTGGGTCACCGGTGTCTATTAAGTCCGGCATCTGAACAGGAGTTGCCACAGCCTTCACCTGCTTCTGCTTTTCTGGCTGACCAAGTGTTCCATCAGTTTTTTCACCATCCAGAAGGCTCAAGACCTGCCCGTAAACAACCCATGTTTACATAAATCAGAAAAAGAACTAATGCAAATAGGAAACTGTGGTTGAGCTATACATTGGCTATTAATATCACCACAAGAAAACTAAAATTTTACAAATTTAGCTAAAATTGACTGTTCCTCTGGGTCTATTTGTATCATTATAATATTTTAACATCACTATTATAATTGTGAATTTATAACCCAAGAAAGAGAAACAGAGAGAGAAATATAGGAACCCCGACTTACCTTGCTTGCTTTTTCCCTCAAAGAAGCCTGGGGAGATTCACAACATTTCACCACGACATCGGTGTTTTCACTGAAATAAGATTTGACGATAGAAAAATGCTCATCATCTTTTTTCCTCAATATTGCCTCAAGAACACAGACAGCTTTCACGCGGACCTGAAAGAAAATTACAGTCTTAAAGCAAATAAGTGAAGGAATTTTAATGTGATATGCACAAGTGTTTGGGTGGTCAAACTTTTGCACGCTATTGTAAATTATTGAGTAGCGTAAAGGAAAACCATGCCTGCCACAAATGTGACTGGAGCTTTGATTCAAGGGCACGACTTAGAGCCAGTGCATCCAATTTTGAGGCCTCCACAAGGAAAACATGAAGGGCATCTCTAGAGGGCTGCAAACGCACGCCTCCCGATGTAACAATAGTCTCCAATAACCTCTCCTCGCGAGTCTTAATATCAGAATAACTTGAACTCCCGTTGGTCGTCCCTGCCTGCGTTGTTTTGAGATCTTGGGCCCACATTCCACCACTCACATTCTTCGATAACCGAGAGGAGGACTGGGAATCACCCTGACCTTCAACTCCCTCATATCGATCCGAGTAATCGATTTCCGTAGTCAACGATCTTCGAAGATTCGGACTCCGGTAGCTTCCAGTGTCATTCTTTTTAATTGATGGAGATTGTGTTAAGCTAGTCAACCCCTGCTTAATCGTTGCACTTCCGATACCAACCACCTCGCTCAGAAACGACTTCTTATCTTCCGGCGGCATTTCATAGTTTGAATTACCAAACCCTTGAATCCGCTGAGCCAGATCATCTTGAGGTGCTGGTTTATTGTCGTCTGTGGCAAACATTGCAGTTAAAGCTTCCTGTGCTGTGGCCCGCACAGATTTATTCAGTGCATCCCCCTTCAAAGGATCCACCTGGCCTTTATAGTGAATCAATTGGCGTATGGCCACCGAATTTCTTTGCATTTCCCTCCTGAACTCCACACCAGACTTTCCCACTGCATACTTTATCAGTCTCAAAGCCTAAACATGCATTATTGAAAAATTATTACAGCATTATATTCTAACCTACTTCCAAAAGTAAAGTTCATGTTTACATAATTAATGGCAAAGATCAAAACTTTCTAGAATGTAATGAGACTTGGTAAAAATTAGATGTGGATTATGACTCTGGGACACCATACAAATAGAAAAATATGGCAATCTCAATCCAGGATAGCATAATTCCAGGTGAATTTCATCTAGGTAAAGAAATTACTTTCTTTCGTCTTCTCTTTTTTGCTTTCATCTCTCTCACCCTATGCTGGAATTTGAAACACCGGAAGATTGGCTAGTTTGACTCTTGATTCTTGAAGCACAACTACGCCATGCTGGAATGCACTAGCGAAATTAAGCCAACCTCCTTGTAATAATCTAGATATTTAAAAAAAAAAGTCTCCCTCTATCTCACATAAAGAGTTCTGTTTTTATTTTGTAAAGTTAATTTATGAAATCCTAAAATTCATACATTGATGCAAAATTCTGAAATAACACATTTTATAATCTAGTAGCACTTTACAAATACCGGAGTTCATACTTTCAATGGTATCCATTTTGAATTTTATGATTTCACAAATTGACTCAAAAATTGTCAAAACTGTGTGTATAGCAGAGGCACTATATTCTATCATGCATTCAAAAAAGTACACAATTAGCAGTAAATTTAACCAGCTCAGTCAAAGCTTAAACTTTAAAATAAAAAAAAAAATTAAAAAATTTGAAAATTGAAAATTTAACATAAATCCAGATTAAAAGAGATAGATCTGGGTCAATAGTTGAACATTAATCGCACCTTCTGTTTGACAATTGGGCTTTTATGATCGAGGCGCTTGAAGATGAATTCAGATAATTCTTTAACAATACTGACATGAGAAGATCGAAGAAGCTCGCAAATCTCCTCTAATTTATAAACTGGGGCGACCTTGTCTTCATCCGATGTGACCCCATCTATCATCCTTGACCTCCAGTACGATTCCACCGCTCTCCTGCTTGAATCCATCTCACTCTTTCTTGATTTCAATCAAAAATTCTTATATTTCTACAAAACTTATATATTTTATCAAGAATTATTTGGGAAAAAGAATTGTATTGGATTGGATTGACACCAGAGACTTGGAGACTTGGAATACAATTCCGTTCGCAAGCAAGGACAGATTTGGGTAGCCTCTGTTTGACATGTGTGCTCTTAATATTATTATTTTTCTTTTTTATTTTTTTGTTGCGTGTGGTTGGTGTTGTCACATACGGAGTACGTGTTTTCTAAAATCATCTTGCTGTCTAAATTTTCTAAATTAATTGTTTATTAATATAAATTTATTCAAATATTAATTAATAACATAATTTTTTAATACTTGATATTTGCTGGTTTATACAATTACTATAATAATTTATATTAAAATAAAATAAATTTATACTCTCTCATTCTCAAAATAATCGCAACAGTTTTTTAACGATTATACGATATAAATTTTAAAATGCATGAAAAATATATTAGAATAATTTTATTTATAATATTTTATATTTTTAATATATTTATATTTATATATTGTATTTTTAGTTATAATTTAAATATTATAAAAATAAATTATTCAAATATATTTTTTATGTATTTTAAAATTTGTATCACACATTAATACAACCATCAAAATATGTTGTGATTGTTTAGGGATGGATAAAGTAATAATTTTAAACTTTCAATTTTACGAATTAACAAAACAAATCGTTAAACATTCTAATTATTAAAACCGTTAGAATGAAAGAAAACTTACTTTTATTCGTTAATTGTGTTCTCATTCTCTCTAAAATATTCTTAAAACCAAAAAACTCAATTTGCTAAATTGCATTCCTCTATCTGAATCTCTAACATTGGGGACAATTACCAACTTTGTTCGGCAATATAAGAAAAGAATAAATATTAAGAAATTATATTCATTAAAATAGATTTTATATATATTTATAAGATAATATTTAGGAAATTGTTATTTTTACACATTTTTTTTAATTTTAAATGTGTGATTCAAATTCTAACCAATTATAATAAATAAAATTGTGTAAAATATGAATTATAAGTGTCGTAATAACAAAAAATATATGAAAGTAACAATTTTCAAATTATATTTTGTTAAAGATATCTTTAATTGCCTAATGAACCCAATAAATCAAATTTAAAACAAAAAGGTATGGATGTCAAAAAAAATAATTATGGGATATATTGTATAGAAATAAAAGAGTGATTTAAAAAAAAAAACTTGTTATTTAATATTCATTCGTTTAGAGTAAAAACTTATGAGAAAAAAATAAGTACATTCTGATGTGTCATGAATGATAATATATCATAATAGTACAAAATTTGTTATATTATAATACAAAATGATACTATTTTATATAAAGAAATAAAACAAAATATTTTATTAAAAATACAAATTATACTATGCTTGATATACTCGGACACTCTTATATTAATTTATTCTATATCTAATTATTTTCTATCTCACAAAAGTAAAAATAATACTCTATTTGTTTAAAAAATAATAATATTATATATTATTTTTATTATTCCAAAAAAAAATGAATTGAATATATATTTTAATAAAAATTTATTGTATATATTTAAAGTAGAAGAATTTTTTAAAAATATTCAAATTTTACATGATTTAAAATTTAACTCTCTCTCTAAAAAATATATAATATTTTTTAAATTGAGGATTTTTTATTTTTTATTTATTTTTTAATGTTTAGTCAAAAAAACAGAGGCAGTAATTAGGAGATGGATGAGCGGGAAAGTAAAAAGAAAAGGAAGGGCGGGAATCACTGGTTCATTAAATGGAAGAGACTCATCACAGACCCACTACGCAGCTGAGATTTCCAAATTCCAACACCCAATTAATAGAGATAATTGAAGTTGTTTGTGTTAGGGTTCGGGAAGACGTCTCCTGCGAAGCTCAAAAAATCAACCGCGGCGGACAGATTGAGCAGCTTGCCGGAATCACTTCTCCTCCATATCCTCTCCTTAATGGAGACCGGACACGCGGTTCAGACTTCTGTATTTTCCACAAATTACAGGACACTCTGGACTCTCCTACAAGTCTCAGGTTTGACAGTAACCATTTCCCTAAATTATCTTCCTTCGACAAGTTCGTAACGTAATCTCTCGACATGATGATCGGACCAGGGTTAGTTTAATAAGCTATAATCGTAATGTAAAAGGGTCTAAGCCTATCATTAGGGTTTTGAAGTACAGAAGTACCTTGTTTCACAAAATGTTGAATATATGAATGTTTCGGGTTGTATAGGTAAAATTGGGGATTGCACGTCTAGGTTATTCACTTGTCAATCTATTTAAACCCTTCACCTGGAAAATTGTTTTGAGTTTTCTTTGGTACTCACAAAAATTTGAGTACCAAATGCTTTATGTTTACCAGTTCTAACAACATTATATCTTGAATTCTTGATAGTGTCTATTTTGTGTGAACTGATAAAGGCAAGAAGGTTTGTTCATTGTCCTTGAATGAGTGCCCCAATCTGAAAATTCTCACCTTGGTCTGGTGGCAGATTGACCATTTGAAGGTTTTCAATATGGTCTGTCCGGCGGTCGAAAACTTTACTCTTAAACTAAATGAGGGTAGAGTCGGGACTAAAGTTGTTCTAACGGCTCCCAAGCTCACTCATTTCAAACTTACATGTCGTCTTCCTGTACGCTTGTTTCTGGATAAACTTGCTTCTTTAGAGGTAGCAGAGATTGGGGTTGTGTTGAATATGATTCATCAGCTAAGAAGGAGGGTGTAATCTTTCTTATTAAACTGCTCAAGCAATTCTCCAATACAAAGTTTGTAAAACTCTTGATTGCTGACATTTTAAGGCAAGGATCTGCTATTTACTTTAAGGGTATTTTGTCTAATTCATTTATGGTTGGCCTTTCTTATCGTTTGAGATTATTCTGGGTGTTTTTTTGGTGGGGCTTAATTTTAATATGCTTTTGGTCTTTTCTCACTTTCTAACTGAACCTACAGTTACGGATTGTCAAGTTTTTTTGTTTTAACTATAAGATGCATAACGCATCTACCTGAACAAATATAGAAACACTTCAATGAGGAATTTGCTTATGTTAAGTCATATGTTGTCGGCCTGTTTGCCATTATTCAAATACAACAACTCGGAAAGTCGCAACATGTAAATGTGTTTGGGAGAAACAACTTATTGAACTTTATTTACTTAAAATGTACTTATCTGAGCCTAAACTTTTAAGTGCTATTTCAGCTTTTATGTCATTAGGTTTTATAGGTTCTTTCTAAGGTTCCTAGTTTACTGGAGCACAACCCTTTTCCTTTTCTCAATTTGAAGTCTTTGGAGGTGAAATTTTACCATGAATATGTATCTTCAATGATGACTGACAAAGTAATCAGCTTCTTACTCAATAGCTGTAGTGCTGCAACTGTTGATGTGCATTGCTTATCGGTATTTATTTTCCCTTACGTTAGGTTTATAGGAGTACTAACTTTTATGGATTATAGTTTGTCTACAAATTCAAGTTTTTAAGCAACATAAATTCTTACATCATGTCACTATTGTAAATTCTTTGATGCATGGAACTGACTAGTGGATATTTTGGCTAATATTTTGGTGAATGGTATGACTATGCTTGACATTTTTTCAGTATCATTGCCTTCTTTTATGTACATTGTTAAACAGCAGAAATGAGAAGTTACTCAGCTTTAGTTGCCGAAACAGAGACTATAAGAGCTGCAGTTTAGTTCAAGAATGTTTATCAACTACTCGATTAGACTGCAGACTAGTTTTTGGCATCCTCCTTGTTTTGGCACACTCTGTTGGTGGCTTTTAATAAATATTTACTTATAAAAAGCGAGTGTTTTACTTATCTAGTCAGGTTTTGGATTTTTTGAATACTCAGTCTACTTAATGGCTGTTGTAGGCTACCAATCACTGTACAGTCTAGAGATGGGTGGAAGTGTCACTTTTATTGGATATCTTACCAATCAATCTATAAGTGAAACAGGAAAAGAAGTTGTGCCTTCAAGTGATTATTTCTTCTACCATACATAGTTATGACACAGAATTAGTAGAAGTGTAGAACTTACAAGAAGCAAGTTAACTAAAATGTAGTATTACTGGTTTATCTCATAACATCCAGAAGGACTGAAACTGCTATTTGCTTTTAATGAAAGAAATATCATGTGATGCATACTATAAATGTTGAAAGTAAAAACCTTTTTAAACTTTGCAGTTATGGTTTATTCCAGTTCAAATTCTGTTGGACTTGCTACCCTCTCACTTTTGAAAAGTCAATACATAACACTTTCAAATCCAAAATTGCTAGTTGTACAAGCTGAACTAAGCATTTCTTTGAAAGTAGTTAAAAAATGAAGCGATGAGTAACTCTGATTTGACAGCGCTCTCTCTATGACCATTCCAAACCTAGGTCTGAATTTTTTGCAGGTTATTGAGTTATTGACTATTTAACTTATTGTAAACAAAATTGCATCTGAACTCTTGGTTTACATGGTTTAGTAAGCAACTGAGCGCTTGGCTCAATCGGCGTCTTCAGCGTAGAAAAGAATCTATAAATTAGTGAATTGAGCTAATCCAATCTGTGCCTTTTCAGTTTTGATATCTATGTCCATTAGTTAGATCTCCATAGATTCTCAGAAAACAAAATTGTAGTAATCGAGCCATTTATGCATATTTCACACTCATGTTCCTATTGCCTCTTCACATTTATCTTAGGAATGACATCGTCAATTTTTCCTTAATTTAAGTACTCTGTTGTTAGATAGAGATTGATGTGTTTTTTATGTTCGTTGCAGATGTTTGGAGATGTCAGTGAATTTGGAGCAGCTTATAGCCTATTTGCAAGGTAGTCGTCTAAATCTTCTTTATGTTTAGGAACTACTCCATATGTGTATTTGCTAAAAGGATGTGCTTCTTTCTTTTCCTTACAAGTGTAGATGAATCATTTGCTGGTTTCTCTTAGAACAATAATTACCTAGTCAATTTCTAAATTAAGTTGAGCCAATTTGATTATTTATTTATTTTTGAACATCCAATGAACACACATGAAGGAGAATTCCTAAGGTAATACAAAACACCAATTAGCTCTAGCTATCATCCCCTAACAGGGATGTAAAGGATCAAATCCTGTTAGGGGCACAATGGGAAGCACATTATCTTGTTGAGGATATGTCCAATAGCATGTAATGGCTTATGTGTATAGCCTTATAAGGGCATAGTCCACGTTAGAAGTTATAGAAAGCAGCTATAAATATTCAAACATACTTTGAAGTTTAAACTGTGTTTGGATACTTTGACATTTCTTGTAATCAAATTTGTTATTTCCAATGTTTCTCATCTGAAATTTAATATTAATTGTCTTCCTATACTAGTTGTGTAGTGTATTGTATATGAATTGCTCTGGGGATAACCTGTTTAGTATGAATATTAATTAATAATTGGACTTTAACTTGACGAACGAGTTTTTGGATTGGTAAGTAAGCATTTTCTCATGTTTCCTTTTAGGCTATGTTTGGATCTAGAAAGCATTAGGGAAAGAAAAAAAAAGAAAGGTAAAAATATAAAATTAAAAAAATAAAATCTCTCTTAATGAACATAGGACTCATTATTTTAAGTATCAGAAAATCAAATATGATGTTAAAATGAAGCGTTGCTGGCAGTTAATAGCCCCAACATCTTTTTCCTAGATTTCCTTTTCCTTTCCTTTCCTTTTTCTCACAGTTTCCAAGTTTCAACCGTATTAAGAAAAGGGAACATATATATCTTGTATCTACTAAATGCATTGATAAAATTACTTTTTCTGGACATATATTACTTTAGTTTACCAAAACAATCCCTTGGCATCTGGATAGGAAGGAAAAGATGGAAGATGGAAATTATTATTATTATTTTTTTAGATAGACAAGTCTCTAGTTCTGGATTTCTGAAGAACATTACTACCTCTATTCTCAAGGGTCTCATGTGCAAATGCTAAGGGTATACTTTTGTTTCTCCTTAAACCCCTAAAGTAATAAAGCTGTTGGCTTAGGGAGTTAGTATTGTCTAATTTTGTAATACCAAAATAAGATTCCTTTTTTTTTTTTTTTTTTTTGGGTCCGAACAAGACTTTTTTTTGTGAAATGGGAATATTTTTCTAACTAGGGCACCTGCAGATTTAAAAGATCATTTTTTTGATTGCAGAAGTTTTGGCAGCCGCTTCGGTGTCAAATACTTAGAGGAATTGATGCAGAATTAGATCCTCACGGCGTGTTTGTGTGTTCATATTCAGAAACTTGGATCATTTTACAAAAGTGGGCTGCTATGTTGCATTTTAGATGTGGTCTGCTTGAATGGATATAAATAGTTGTACACTGCATATTTGATTGCAGGAAGACTACTAGTACTTGCGTGAAAATATAACTTAAGGAAATGAAGTATCATGTCAACCGTCTACTATCATTTTCAAAATTAATTTTTTTTTTTTTTTTTAGTGTGTTCTAAATTAGAGATAGATTTTTATTTCGGTAATAAAACACTAATTTTTTATTTTGCTTTTCATTATAAACGCTTTTCATTTATATAATTATTATACTCGAACATCTAGTTTTAAAATTGTTATTTTTTTAAAAAATATCTTTAATTTTAGAATTAACGGAGTACAAACATGCAATTTAAAATTCTAACTTTATTTTCCCCGATAAATTACAATGAACATGAAAAAACCAAATGAGACTTCAAATTTGAAATGTGTGCCATGTTCTGTTGTCATTCATAGAAATAGGGCTTTTTCCTTTTATAATGACTCCATTTATAGAGAAGACTTCTTGTGAAAGGGAGTATCTGGTGAGAAAAATTAGTATAGCCAAATAAGACCTGCAATTTGGTATGAAAGGACTTTTTTAAAATAAAAATTGCTATAAATAAAATGAAATATATTTTCATGTCAAAAATAGGCAATTTAACTCTATGGCAACTTGATGGACTTCTATGTATTTGTTGGATATAATTTATAAAAGTTGAGTTTCCCGTTTAAATTAACCGCATTCAAAAATTTAAGTTGAATATAAACTCCACTTTTTATTATACCTTTGACATATTCAACATGTACTCCTGTTGAATTTGAATTCCAACTGGACAATTAGAGAGGGCTACTTACAAAATCAATTAAAAATTAGAAAGAATGATAAAGTTAATTATCTAAATTATCAAAAAGTAGTACTACTCATTTCACAAAATAATGTTGTCTCTAAATTTTGAAAGTTAATTATCAAAATTTTAAATTTTAAAAATAATGTGATTTTTATAATATTAAATAATAAACATTTAAATTATCTCATTTAGGTGAATTTGTTATTGATTTATTCTAGTTTATTTTGATTGATCATGTTATGATAAAAAATGGTGTCGTAGTAATTATTATTTTTT
>JAUMHB010022133.1:12257-25817 GCA_032359685.1 Pittosporum tobira
TTATTTTCTCTCTCTTAATCAATCATATAATTAATGGAGCTCTGATTTCAATCCACCTGCTTTCTTATTCATTTGTTACTTCTGCAAATTCCATATTTCCATTTATCTGTTAACAGAAGGGGCAAGAGCAACCAGAAGAAGGGGAAGCAAAATAATAGTCATGGATAACTCTCTCTACCCGAAATTGGATTCAAAGATTTCAGAAGATCAAATACCAAAAACTCAGGGTTCAAAAAAACGGTTAGTTGGGTTAAGTTTTTTCTAGTCTCTACTATCTGAACTGTTAACAGTTTCTTTTCAGAATTTAGTGATATTTATATATGTATGCAGGAAGATATCTGAGGAGACTGACTTATTGAAGAAAAAGATATCTGAGAAGACTTTAGTGAGAGTGAAAATTGAAGAAAATGAAAATGACAAACAGAAGAGTGAAGGGCCGCCGCCTTCTGATTGTTGGTCGTGGAGGAAATATGGGCAGAAACCCATCAAAGGATCTCCTTATCCGAGGTATTCCCGTATTCCCTCTAGGATTTTGATGCATTTAGGTCATGAAATCTTTGAAGCAATAGAAGAAATTGCGTTAGTATAGCAGAGAATTGTATCGATGATGTTTTATGTCCTTTTGATATTCAAGTTGTCATTGATATGCATTAACTTTCTCAATGGTTGATGCCATTGCTTGTAAAATAGCTTGAAAAGAGGATTCCCTTCTTTTCCAATTCCTCAAGATTTCCCCAAATAGCCCCAAGTGTTTGTTACATCTTCATGCATCTACCCTGCCACTTAAAAGCATTGAGTATGGACTCTTTATCTCTCTTTATGTGTTTGCTTTCTCACTAGATCTTTTTGGTACTGAATTCTTGCAGAGGATATTACAGATGCAGCAGCTCAAAGGGTTGTTCAGCCAAAAAACAAGTAGAAAGGTGCAGAACAGATGCTTCATTTTTCATCATCACTTACACCTGTACTCATGATCATTCAAGCACAATAGAGCCAAAACAAGAAACCCCCAAAATCCCAAAAGAAGATCTAAAAGAAAAAGATGAAAAAGGTCAAGAATCTCTCAATGGAGCTAGTGAAAATATTACTGATTTTCATTACTCCCAATCTCCATTCAATAGCCCAAGTCATCAAGACATCATTATTGATCTCAAACAAGAAGAAGAAAGTCCTTTTACAGAAAATCTGCAAAATGTCTTGTTTGATGAAGTAGAGAAACCCTGCTGTTATTCTGATCCCTTGACTTTCTCGATACCCAAATCCGAAGAAAATGACTTATATGACTTCTCAACACCGAAATCTGACGAAAATGACTTCTATGATGAGCTTGGAGAACTACCCATGTCTTCTTCCTCTTCTTTCATGAGGAGCAATTTCGTCGAGGATAGGATTATTATTCTGCCATCTTAACTTTTAACTGCTTTTGTGATTTCATCACTTGGAGAAATGCACTAATACTTGACTGAGCTCTGTTCATATGTATTTAAGCAGTAGTAAATCTTCTCAAACTTTCAATTTGGGAGCACTGTTCATATGTATTTAAGCAGTAGTAAGGGAGCTCTGTTCATATGTATTTAAGCAGTAGTAAATCTTCTCAAACTTTCAATTTGGGAGCACTGTTCATATGTATTTAAGCAGTAGTAAATCTTCTCGAACTTTGAATTTGGGAGCAATATATTCCTCTTATTCCTTCTCATTGCTTATCTATATTTGTTTCAATTTCTTGCTTGGTTCACAGGGGGACAAAACAAAATATAAGCTCTATTTTAAGCAAGGTGCAGTGGTGCAGTGTTCTTTGAGGAAAGTCATAAATCACGTGTCCCATACGGATTGTCATTTTTCAGAACTTATAATGTCATTTGTTATTTGGCATTTTAAATGCTCAAGTAAATAATAGTTTTATATGAAGCCGCAGGAGGTGAAGAAATATTTGCGGCGTGAGTATTAATATTTTAAATGATATAGATTTTAATATTAATTTGATAAATGTATATTTCTTAAAACACTAAAACACTACTGTTCACGCAATTACGTAAATATTTGTTCACATCATTTCATTTTATATGGGTTTAATTATAAATTTTTATTGGCGGCCACATTTTTGTAAGCCTTACTGAAAAAATCAATTGGTTTTTGTTTTTTGAATAATACTTATTTTCCTCGATATCACCTTTGATAATACCAGGGATTTGCCTTTGATGCCGGAAGGGATTTCAATTCAGGAGAGGCCATTTTTTTTTCTTGGTAGATAATGTCAAAACTTGGAAAGTTCCCATTTTAATGGATAAGTGAGAAACGTGCATTAGATAACACAAACTGCAGTTTGACCATTCGATGGTATTTTTATGGAGCATACTCCAGTATTTAGGTTTCATTTGAAACGAGCTCATTTCATCATTTTATAATTTATTTTTAAAAATAAATTATCTTAAATATATTTATTTTAGTTAATTTTTTTAATTATAAATACAACAATATTTTTAACTTATTTTAAAAAACAGTTAATAAATATTTTTTTACAACTTATAATTTATTTAAATTAAAAAATAAACTTCAAACTATTTTAAAATAAATTGTGTCAAATAAGACCTTGTTGACAATTTCAAAGTATTTATGCAATAACCCTCAAGTTTTATACCATTTCTCCCACTTTTTGGTTACTTCTACGAATTCTCAGCTAGGAGTGCTAAGGGCTCCCGTAAAGCTCGGGCTCGGCTCGATCTCGTTAAAAAAAAAAACTCGTTTGATTTAACAAGTCAAACTAAAACTCGACAATAAATATTTTCTTTCACGAAAAGCTTGAACTCGGCTTGTTAAAAAATTCGATAAGAGACTTGTTTAAATTCAATAAACAGAGCTCGAGCTAGAAAAAAAAAAAACTTGTTTAACTAAATGAGCCGAGCTTGACAAGCTCGGCTCGTTTAACAGCCCAACTCTCAACTAAAACCTACCATCATTATTTCAGTAAGAAATCACATATTCGGTAATTCTTTTAGCTAAAACAAACAGGCACAATGATGATCAGCAGCAGCAACAGAACATTTATGCGCTTTCAGCACTTCAGGGGATGTAGTACAATTCTTATAGAAATCCCATAAAATGAATCAAATCTGTAAAAGGTTTTACACACCAATATGACCATCATTATGGAGTTGCAGGAGCTGCTAGAGGCTGGAGTGCTTTCATTGGGTTCATGATAACACCATCTATAAGACCATATTCTTTGGCTTCTTTGGCGCTCATAAAGAAGTCACGATCCGTATCCTGGTTAATCTTCTCCAGGCTTTGACCAGTGTGGTATGCCAGATAGCCGTTAAGGTTTGCCTTGTGATGCAACATTTCATTGGCCTAAACAAATATTCATCACTACAATTATACACCAATACTTTAGCAAAAATACCTACATATTCATGAGTAAAATTCTCCCTATGACATCATTACAAAGAATGCTCGGGGGGGGGGGGGGAGGGGCTATCATTCCTCTTATTTGTTCAACATTATAAACATCAATTTGATATCAAGTAACAGAAACTACGTATTAGATATTTCCCATAGCTCCTATACATGAGAAAAAATATCAACTGCAAGGAAAGAAATAAACAATTGATCGATGTAATAAAGGCAAAATATTTTAAAATACAGTTCAGAGCCCCTCAACATCTGATGATAAGTAATGGTGTTGTTTAATTTCCCAATATGGCAAGAGGATTTCAGATTTTCAGCGCATTTTATGTATTATATTCTCAAGAGTTGAGAAATATCAACAGATACACACCTGAATATCTATGTCAGTCTGTCCACCTTGTGCTCCACCAAGAGGCTGATGTATCATAATCCTCGAGTTTGGCAGGCTATATCTTTTTCCTTTAATAGTCATTGTGAAGGTAGGAAAAAGTTTAGGTATGGCAAACCAGGCAATAGTTGCAAAGAGAAACTAAAAGTAAATGAACTGAGAGCCAAACTATTTACCTTTGGTCCCAGCACTGAGTAGGAAAGCTCCCATACTGCCAATGAAGAAGGAAATATATCAATCACTAAGAAAGTGCATCTTTTGAAAACCTAACACAAGAGCCACTGTGCAATAGAATAGCATCGCAAAATTAAAAAGAGAGCCTGTGTTGAGGATTCATTTACCTAGCAGCTAGACCAACACAAACGGTGGAGACATCAGGTCGAATATGCCTCATTGTATCAAATACGGCCATACCTAGGGTAATAACAAACAAAGAAATCAACATATGAGGTACCACAATATATCAAGTAAGATGGTACCCAGAGAAAAATAAGGATAACAGTTATAAAAAGTAAAAGATATTACCAGCTGTGACTGATCCTCCTGGGGAATTCACATACATGACAATATCCTGTCCATAACACAAGGACAGTTGTAATACATTACCCGCTTCAATGTTAATTTAAACTTTCAGTGACTTTCAACACAAGATGTTTGTGCGTGTACATGAGATAGTGATAGGCATGTCGGGAAAGATGACTATAAAACTTAATGTTTAATGAAGCATGAAACCTTGTAAGAGGTCCAAAGTTCACAGAAACTGGAAACAGTATGTACAGCAAGGAAAGAAGAAAAGAAGACAAACAGACCTTGTTAGGGTCAACAGCATCAAGATAGAGAAGCTGAGCAACTATAATGTTTGCCATATCATCATCAACAGCTCCACCACAACGTATGATTCTCTAAAATCCAATCACAAAAATACTAAAATCAATATTACTCCAAACTCAACCAATAACAGATTAATCAACTGGAAAGAGAATATAATCGTTACATGTTGGAAAAGCTGACTAATGACACCCTGGAAACGTTCTTGAACCATTGGAGGCGGCCCTTGTCCTTGTGCATATGCTGGGAAATACGGTGATGATGGAACTTGCAAATCATCCCTAATAACATTCAAGTATCTAATCATTAGAACTCTGTAACTAAACATCAACTTACGCACAATAATTATAAAACTACCTGATGGACCAAATTCCTGGCAAAGAAGTCCTTTCAGGTGCGAAAAACCCACCAGAGTATCCTGCTTTCACAGAAGCACTACCAAGTTTCTTTTCAATAACTTTCCTACAAAAATGTATAAAAATGCAATAATACTTTTTGTTTGTTCTACGCACCAATAAGCACCAAATTGGCCTTTCCAGTCCATTTTCAAAATTGATATGTATTTATTTTAGTGCAAGCAATTGCAAATATTGTAAACTAACCATAGAGGACTACTAATTATCATAATTGGTACTTTCAACACCGAATTATTCTTATCAATTGTAAAATTTTAGGATTTCGCATATTCAATCATACAAAGTTTGTCTAGTGCGTCTCATTCAATCATAAAGTCAAAGTGTTCATCTAATTTTGGAATGGATAGTGTAGTGCTATTTTAACTTACACTTCACAAATTACGAAACTTTAAATGTTTCTAAGATTTTGCAAGTGTTCATTTCTCTTTCTCTGCTTATATATTTTATCTCTCTGTATCCAAACAGAAGAAATGAATAGCCATAGTAAAAAATACGAAGATAATATAATTGAAGAGTTACCTGGAACGAAAAGGCTGGAAGGGAATAGAGAGAACTTTAGGTTGGGAAAGCGAGGTGGAGCTAGGGTTTGGAGAATTGAAGATGAGAGAGTTGAATCTCAGTGATGAAGAAACGCATGAATGTGCCATCGTCTGTGTGACTGCCTAGATAACTCCGCCGTGTACCTCCTCCTAGCTTATCTATTTACGGTGGCGACGGGGTGAGTGAGCGAGAAAAAGCGATGAGTCGTTTTAGCGTAACGGAGGAGGTTATTGGGTTTTGGATTTACAGGTGAGAGTGTAACTATGTACTGTAGACCGGCTTGGCTAGTCTGATGTAACTACTGAACCCGGTTTGTCCAATATGATGCAAATGGGGCAATTGGATTGGGCATTTTAAATTTTTATTTACATTGTAATGGATGAAGTTGTATTTTTTAATAATTCAGTAAGTCGTGGTGGTGTTCTTTTTACCTCGGAATTAATTCAAAATGTGGTCTAATAGATAATTGACTTCCAACATGAATTTCTCATTTGAATTAGTTGATTATAATGTATTAAAATTAATTTAAATTATAGTAATAACTAAAGACTAACAAAAAAGTGAAGACCAATATCTGGATTGTGATTAACCTAGTCAAAACTTGGCCCGGTAGCCTAGACCGATTAGAACCGGATTAGGCTAGTCTCAACATACCACCATATTAAGAGAAAAATCGATCTGAATCATGCTCTAAACCAGTCTTCGAACCGGTCCTAGTTAAAGACCGGCTTAAACCCAAACTTAGCCTAAACCTAGGTCGGTCCCAAAAATCTTATGAAAAACTTGAAAAAATTATCAAGTATTATAAAAATTATTCTTTTGGTCTTTAATACTCTTTTTATAAAAATTACTAAGTATTAAAAAAATAAGTTTATAATTACATAAATTACTAACTACATTAAATAAATAATTATATAAAATAACTAACTATATAACTATATGTATAACGTAACTATATAACTAATTATATAAAATAACTATTTTAACTAACTTAATAAAAGTAGAATCACTAATTACTTTTTTGGTTTTTAATACTCTTTTTATAAAAATTACTAAATATTATAAAATTAAGATTATAACTATATAAATTATTAACTGTATTAAATAAATAACTATGTAAAATAACTAACTATATAAAATAAGAATATAGCTATATGTGTAACATAACTATATAACTAATTATATAAAATAAATATTTTAACTAACTTAATAAAAGTAGAATTATTAATTTTTAACTTAATAAAATTATTTTGAAAGTTATATATAGAAAAAATGAATTTAAATAATCTTATAAATTATAAAAAAAAAAATAGCCCGGTTGAGGACCGATCCAAAATCGATTTGGACTGATAGTTCTCAACAAACCTCACTTTTTGATACATAATTTGACCCAACCCTCTTTTTCAAATAAAGACATGTCGTTAGGTCTGAGCTAAAACCTATCAGAAGAATCTTTTTGTACATGTTTAATAAAAAGTATTAGAGAATTGTTATGCTTTTTTTTTTTTGGTAAACAATACACTAAATGAGTCCAATCCAGTATTGACTTGTTAAAATTTTATTAGTTTAATCTATCTAGTTCAAAATAAAATTTGTGTAATACTTGATTAACTACTGTGTCAAACACAAATACGAATCAAACTCAAACCAACTTTTAACTAAACGATCCCAAATTGAACCTAAAATGTTTATTTCTACTTACAACCTTATGAGTGAAACATTTTCTGGCAAGGAACTGAACTCATTATAGACCACTCCGCCTGGTTCATATTCCGATAAAAAGGCGGTGATAATTGGTGATTGCGGACCAGTGGTACAAGGTACTGTCTTGAGCATAACAGATGCATCAAAATGCAATCATAAACTAGTTGACAAATAAGTACATGGAAGCTTCTAAATTCCACCTATATGCTCCATGAAGAACCCAAACACTCCCAGTACCTCAAAATCTTTAGATAGACCGTACAAATATCATTACAGTTGAAATACATTAACCTAAATGTGCAGGAATACTTCCATCCAACTAAGAATAACGGCGATTACTACTAATTACTAAACATTAGCAAGCAGTTTCAGGCTGCATCTTTTCATGGATTGCCTTGTAGCACTGCAGACTGCAAAGAGGAACCCTCGACTTCGAATCCCGATACTTGTACAGGTTGTTACAAGATGGACCAGCACATTTTTCGCGTGGAGGAGGATAACTGAAATTCCACATCAAATGGTTCCACAAGCCATGAGCAAACTATTAACTAAAATAATTCGTCATTACTTGCTAAAACTAAAAGCAGCAAAAATATATGTTCCAAACAAAAAGAATATAAAGGGAAAACAAGAAACTGCACCTGCTAGGTTTAGAGTCAAATATATGAGGTAAACCCATATCCTCTGAGAATATAACTGTTGTTCCAGTCGGGCCCATGACACATCTGACAGTGTTTGGAGGAAGTGTCTTTGCATTGGCCGCCTTCTCCTGAACAATAATGTCAACAAACTTGTTAAAATATCAGACCAAAGATAATACTCCAATCTTAATAATTACTTAAAAATAAAATTAACACACATTGCTACACATTTCACTATACCTGAGCCAACTCTTTCTGGCGCTTCTTCAACTTATCTTCTCGCTTCTTCCTACTGGAATCTTGACCAAGTATTTTTCTGATTGCCTCAGCCTAAACAGTTTAGTATATGACATCATTAGCACAACAGAAAATTGTAAAAAAAAAAAAGAATAAAACTAAAACCAAAACCAGAGCAGACCTGTGACTCCCGAGCCGCCTTCTCACTTTGCACTCGACGTCTCTCGGCAGCCTCAGCTTTCTTCAATTGCTGCTCCACATCAGTGAGCTTTTGCTCTGGAATTGGGGGTCAAACAACCACAAATAAATTAAGACAAATCAACAATAGCCTATGAAAGTTAATAAGAGTAAAAAGTTCGACTGGATTGGTTCTTTAGAGTTTGATTTAATGCTCCATCAGAATCAAACACAGAATCAGATGTTTGGATTCGTTATTTGATCTACATAATGAAAGTTTGAAAAGATATGGAAGAAATCAAGGGGGAGCTGCATTTTTCGAAACCAAAATATTTGATTATGCTTTCTAAGGTTAAAGTGTCACCATACCCCACAGGGTAGGAGAAATGCTGAAGGCATTGAGAATAAAACCTCAAGGTATCCGTGTTCCAATCCCCTTATTTGGTATAAAAAATTTCCTATCAAAGGAAAAGCTAATGTGTTTTTGCCTTAATCCAACTAGTTTATCTACTTCTGTGGATTCAGCAATTTCAGATCAATGAATCCGAATAGTTCTTAAGATAACTTCAACAATCACAAGATAATCATATTATGGCAATATGTCTGAATAATTCGAATAAGCAAAATCTTTAGTAGATTTAAACATGCTCGGAATATAAAAGAACCAGTAACTCACTTCGAGACGGAGCCGTTGGCAAACCATTTGGAAACTCAATTGGATTTGCTGCAGCCACAGAAGAGGCATCCTTGCCAGATAAAAGGGCTCGTTGACGCGTTGTAAGAGCCAAATCCCTCTTACTTTCAGTTGGTAAATCAGGAGAATCCTTTCTTGGCTTCTTCTTCTTCTTCTTAGCGTCAGGCTCAACATCAGACATTTGTTCTTCCTCCTCATAATCCGTGTCCTCTGATCTGGACTTCTTACCGTCTTTACCAGACCTTGAAGGGACAGACTCTTTCAAATTTTCATACTTCCCACCTTTCGAAACCCTAGATATACTTCGATGTTTGATGCTAGATTCTTCCTCAACATCTTTGTATCCTGTAGCAACCCTAGAAGTTCTGAGCTTCTCCAAGTATCGGATCTCATCATCATCTTCATCATCAACATCAAATTCTCCATTTAACTCGCGCTTCTTCGGCACCCTCTTACTCTTGTGAACAGAATCTGACTTCTCTCCTTGTTTTCTAGAAACACTTTTCTCTGACATCTTACCTATAAGAGATTCTTCCTTCCCAATGCTATACCCACCTCCTGAGAAGTCCTTCCACGGGATGCCTTGCAAGCCATGCTTCTTATCTGGAGGAGGAGAATTGTCCTCGTCGGAATCATCCTGAAATTTAATCCACCCAAAATGAATTAAATTAAAAACCAACAGATTACAAATGTTTCAATATAGCAAAAAGCTAAGGCCAATTAAAACAAATTCATGTAAAAGATTCCTTCCCCATACAAGTAGCTCAAGGAACTACTTTTTATCTAGTAAATGAATCCCGCATGCCTTAGTTAGATATATACCACGATGTAATTCAAAAAATAAATTACATTACCTAGGACATGGAAACAAAATCTAGCTAGTGATTGCATGCATCTTCAAATTTTGAAGAATTTATATTTTATTAGGAGACCAAACTTTTAAATCCCTATGACAAACCTTTGATTAAAATCCTTAGATTTTCTATTTTTAATATATCAACCGAAGTGAGAAATGAAAACAAATCTTGTCACTGTATTGAATAATTTAATGGACTTCTGGCTATTTGAAGTAATTTCATTTGTTTTCAACCCATCAACAATTTGTTTAACTTTTAAAAGGTAATCTTTCTTCCCACAGAAGCACAGAGCAGTATAATATCCACTTATGTCATTCATCCTCCTCATTACAAACATAGTATGTCTCACAACAAAACGATCACTTGCCAAAATATTGCAAAAAGAAAATTTCAACACCAATCATAAATATTCTAATTCAGATAGTAATAAACCTGGAGAATCAGCTTCGGCCGTGGACGAGGAGCATCTGATGGTTGAACAATCTTCGTAGAAGATCCACTTCCCAATGTAGCATTAGAAGTCGGCTTGGTATGAATGGTACGTGTGACACCGCCAACCTTAAGCTTAACTTTTTTAAACTTGCTCTCATTTACAACTCCATCCCCAAGCACACCTGATCCTCCATCCTCCATCGTTTTCTGGGCCTGTTCACCTTCAACTCTGGTAGCTGAGGAACCATTTGAAGTACACTGATTAAGGTTGAACAATTTCCTCTTAGAGCTACCATCATAACCAGTATTCTCATCACTGGAGAACTTGGGCACATCATCTGAAGCCAGCGTTGAAGATAATGAAGACTGATCACAGCTTTCAGGTAATGGCTGTGATTCAGGTTTAGGTCGACGAGAAGTTTGGCTTCTCTTCCTCCTTACAGTATTTGCAATACCTTCAAACTGGGTGCCCCCAAATTCATCCATCAGGTAGAGGATATTAAGGTCTTAATGCTTGTTGGAGAGGAAAAAGAATACTTGTCAGCTGCATGAATTCATGATGAACACTAGTTTAATGATAAAATGTATTGAAACATATAACTGAATCAAAATTAATTGACAAGTAAAGAACAGGGAAGTGTGGGTAGACAAGAGTCACATCCACATACAGCAGATTCTCAATTTTTTAAAAACAAATAATACAATCAATCATCATCAAAGAAATTTGTATTGTTCATCAAAGCACCAATAGATCCAAAAGAAAAGTTTCAATTCCAGAGTAGATCATCAATATAAAAGAACTACACCATATTTTCATTTAGTCAAAAACTGAGGAATATACAACCTCACAGCACACCATCAGTGCAGAAATTATTAAAACAAAAGGAAAACCCTATAAAATTTGTTACCGAATTAACAAACCACAAACGCACATTACATCAAAATCTCCAACAAAACCTGATCTTTGCAAAATTTTGTTGTTCTTTAACAAAATTTCCAACAAAACCTAATATTTGACCAAATTAACAACCACAAATGCATACTGCATCAACATCTCCAACACCAAATTAATCAAAATTTCCAAAAAAGCCTAATCTTTAACAAATTCACACACTTCCTGATAGGCATTCACCGGTCCCCAAAGACAACTAGACATCTAAACTATTCATTCACAGAGACAATACGGGTCGGTGATTAGATAGGTAGAGAAAGAAAGGGGTCTTGCAATCACTTGCTAAATACCTGGCTGTTGATTGCAATCACTTGTTAAATTTGGAAACCAGGGGCTGTTGAAAGGACAAATTGCGAACTCTGAGAAAACCCTAAAAAGAGAAAGAGGGGAGGGAGAATGGGGGAGACGATATTACTATTGTAGAGAAGAGACAATACGGGTCGGTGATTAGATAGGTAGAGAAAGAAAGCGGTCTTCTCATAATTTGGATTAGGGTTAAGGTGAAGACTTGTAATCTTCTCCATTTTCCTTTTTTTCTTCTGTAAATTTGTTGGTTGGATATTCGCCTGGTCGACTCGGTCACACGACTCAGCTTTGCTCAATGAACGCACCCGCCCTCATCTCCTCTAAACGTAACACTGTAACACATGGTTATGCTGCAGGCATTCACACGGGGTTAATTTCCTGCGCACATCCCGTTCATGTTAGAACTTGGAACAATCATTCTTCCCTTCTTTCTTTGACCACGTGTGTGTAAAAGAAAGGACGAAAAAAATGTTTACTTCCTCTATTTTAAAATTTTAAAAAATATATTTTATTTTAAAATATAGAAATATATTTTAAAATAAAATGATTTAAGAACATATTTGTTTTATAGTTTTTTTTTTATCTTTTCTATTTTCATTATTTAAAATTAATATGATAATTAATTGAAAAGTTTGTTATATAGGGATAGGCAAGAGAAAATTTACTGAGTACGAATGAGAGTCATAATTTTATGTTACGTTTAGTTCTCATTATTTAATAAAAATAAAATTAATAAAAATTTACATTAAAATTGAGTGTGTTTGGAATGAAATGATTAGTTAGTTTTATAATTTAAATTGAGAACAAGAGAATGAATGGAATTGATGAAACTCACATCTTTCAAAAGGAATAAGCATTCACTTTTTATTCACTCACCCTCTTCATTTTCAATAAAAAATTTAGGACTAATAACATATTTTCTTCCAATCACCACTCAATTTCAATATAAAATTTTATTCAATTATTTTTCTTTAAGTAATGGGAACCAAATGCAACATTAATATATTATTGATTTAATAAAAAGAGTTAACTAATTAAATGTGGACAACGTTTAAAAAATATAAAGTTGTAAATAAAATCAAATAGTTCGGGTTTGATTCGGATTCGCTTAGTTCAAAACTCGATTCAAAGTATTAACGAATAGAATATAAATATATTTTAAATTTTGATTAATTATTTGAAACTCATCAAATTACTCTTTTTCTATTGACACTAAATATAACTCGCTCGAAAAGTTTAAACTGTTCGAGCTCGATTCGTATTTGTGTTCAATTCCATAGTTAAACGAAAAATGTTTACTTCCTCCATTTTAAAATCTCTCTCTCTCTCTCTCTCTCTCTCTCTCTCTCTATATATATATATATATATATATATATAAATTTATGGAGTATGAATGAGTGTCATACTTTTAATATGTTATTGATTTAATGAAAAGAGTTGACTAATTAAACGTGAATTTAAAAATATATAAATTTGTAAGTAAAATCAAACGGTTTGGGTTTGATTCAGACTCACTTAGTTCAAAGCTCGATTCGAAGTATTAGCGGCTAATGAGTAGAATGTGAGTATATTTTAAAATTTGATTAATTATATGGAACTCATCAAATTACTCTTTTTATATTGACACTCGATATAACTCGTCGAAAAGTTTAAACTGTTCGAGCTTGATTCGTAATCATGCATAATTCGATAGTTAAACAAAAAAATGTTTACTTCCTACATTTTAAAATTAAAAAAAAATATTTTTTATTTTAAAATATATAAATGAAATAATTTTTTTATTTTAAAATAAAATGATTTTAGAACATATTTGTTTTATAATTTTTTATCTTTTATCTTTTTATTATTTACAATTAATATGAGAATTAATTGAAAATTTAGTTAAATAGGGATAGGCAAGAGAAAATTTACGGAGTATGAATGAGTGTCATATTGTCATACTTTTAATATGTTATTGATTTAATAAAAATAGTTGACTAATTA
>JAUMHB010022155.1:0-25800 GCA_032359685.1 Pittosporum tobira
TTATTATTTGCAAAAAAATAAAATCAAATAGTTTGTCTTAAAATAAAATTTTAAAACTTATTTATCAAATAATTAAAGAATTTATAAATATATGTACATAATATCAATTGTTTTAACTAGAACTAATTAAATATTACAAAAACAAATAAAATATTACAATAACTTTTTATAATATATTAATAAATAATTATGTCTAACATGAGTAACGCCGGACGTTTGAACTAGTTGCTATATATTGTAGAAGATTGGACAAAATCTCCGTGATAAAATTCTATAATGATGATTAGGGCTGCACAAAAACTGCATAAACCGAATCCATTGTATGGACCAAAAGGAATTGAACAGATCCAAACTATCAAGCCTAATCGGGCTAAGCCATTGATTTCTTGTAGATCTTTCTCCTCCTCCATCCACCATCACTTGAAGTAATTATTGTCTCCATCCTCTGTCTTCAACCCCTAACTCTATAACATATGCATATGATATGATTTAGATTATAAAAATATTTGATTTTGATATTAGTGTTTGAAAACCCTAATATATAGTTGATGTCAATTTTCAAGTCCTATTTTTTTTTATTGTTTTATTATAGTTTGAGAATTTATCCATGCATGTTAATTTAATAAAGTATATCCTTTTGTTTAGAATAAAATAAAATAAAGTACTCACTCCGTCCAAAAAAAAAATGAGTCGATCTTAAATAAAATTAAATAAAATTCTAAAATCGATCTTAAAACTGACCGCATGAGCCGAAACTATTAAACTGAATAACCAAATGTTAGTATAAGAAACTAGTGTGCAGCCGTTAAGTTAGATTAATTTGTTCTCGTCACTTAATGTATGTATACATATGTTTAGCCTAATTAAATTATTCGGCCATATTCATGTTTGCTCGGTCGAAGACTCGACTCAATATATTAACGTATCAAATATGAGCATATTTTAAAAACCTAGTTAGTAGTTCATATTTTCTTAAATTATTATACTTTGATTGACTTGATAAAAAAAAAGTTTAAATCATCAAACTCAATTTATAATCACATTTGACACTATAGTTAAACGAGATTAAAACGGAATTTATTTTATGTTGGATGAATTTAATACTTTGCTAGACTCAACTTATTTACACCTCAATTTAAAAATGATAAGTACATATTATCTAATCCATTTTCGATTTTTATTTGTTCATCGAATTCTTCGAATTTATCTTCTTCTCCTATTATTGAGAAATGAGACTTATTTCAAGAAAATGATCAAGTGTCTTATATATTGGCATAGAAGCCCACTTTTTGCTACAACGAATATTTTTATTTGTTATTCAGTGTATTTACGTGTGAAACGATTTGTTTTTAAGGTTTGGATTTTATTTCATATTCTTTTCAACTAAGCTCTTTATTTTATTTTATTTTTATTTTTATTCTTTTAAATCTGATTACATGCCTAAGTATTCCCCAAAAAAAAAAGCCACAATACTAAGCCTAAATAATACATACATCAAATAATAACACATAATACAATTTATATAATACTTCATTATTATAGTATAGAAGTTGCAATTATCTTTGTAATACCCGCAGGTGCATTTTCTCGTCACCTGTCATATTTTGGGTTATTACCTAGTTCAAGGTCCACATTTTCTTTCGACTTTCATGCACCTCCTTTACATATTTCTTCCGTTCTAAAATAATAATTATTTTTAAAAAAAAAAAATTATTTCAAAATAATTATAATTTATAATTTTCTAGGAGAACATAGTCGCTAGCTATTTTCCTGCATTAAGCTTAATCTCTCTCATCTTTCAAATGCGTTTTAATTTTCTAACTTATTTCTTTTCTTGTTCACGATTTTCAATGAGAGATAAAAATAAAATTCAATACTAATATTTATTGATGATCATAATCCATGCGCATCAAACTAAAATGACTATTAATATGAAATAGATGAAGTACTATATATTTATTTTGGTGAATTAAATAATTAAAAAAAAAAAGGGGGTAGATTCAAAAATTTTAAAGTAAATCGTCTTCTTTGAACCATTGAAGGCTTGAAGTTGCCCAACGGCCCAACTATGAAAGTTCCAATCCATCTTTACTCCTGCAGAGGGGAGCACTTATGAGAAACCTTAAGGTTTGTTTTGCTTATTAAAAAAATAATAATTTATAAAATTTTATAATTTAATTTTCACTAATATGATATGACAAATTTTTTTCAAACCTACTTTCTTTTTCTTTTTTTTTCTATTTATTTTTTGGTAGTTAATTAGAAAAAAGAGAATTTTTTTTTGTATTTTATTTTATTTATTTATATTGCACACGCTTGCATGTGCTTGCATAGACTAGTATACTTAATGGAAGAAAGGAAGGAGGAAACATGCAAAAGCAACTCTTCAAATTGGTGTGGGCGGAACTCAGCAATACCAATTGTTGGTCCAGACCTGGACCTGGACCTGGACCTGGAACTGGACCTAATACTATGTGTTAGATAGATCTATAGGTGGGAGACTGGTGCTGGGATTATTAACTAGGCCGACGCAGAGGCCCATTCACTTCAATCAACCTTCTACCCTACCAAAAACAGAGATGAAAAATAAAGAAACCGCCATATTGTCGGCAACATTTTCTGAAGCAAATAAAATTAGTTGTAATAAATAATCAATTCATAAAAATAGAATGTCTTTTCATAAGAGTGTAAACGAATTGAAAGCGTAATGACTTATTCAAATTGGGCTCTTATAATTTATTGAGTTTAAAATAATTTTTATTTAATTATTGAGTTGAGCGTAATTACGAATTGAGTTTGAATTATTTGAAATTTTCAAATAAGTTATATTGAATATTAATAAAAAAAATTTATTTAATAAATTCTGAATAATTGATTAAATTTTACCCGTTAATATTATTATAAAATTTTAAAATATGCTAAAACTATACCCGTTAGTAATTTAAAATAATATGAATATTATTAGTTTCCATATTTGCCACTTCTTTTTTATAATAATCTATTTGAAAAAGGGTAACGAGCGGGCTGGCATTTTCTGGATTATTCTCTGGCTTGGAGCCTGACAAATTTAGGTTACTTGTGGTAGTGAATTCAATACACCTGTCCGTTTGTATTCTACATATACGGCACAAGCCTAGTAGACAGTGGCGGGTATAGAAATTTTAAATAAGATGTATTTTTTATTGATAATTTTAAATAAAAAATAATTTTTAAAATAAGTAACAATTTTAATTTCGCACATATTTTTGTCATGATTATCGTTTAACATCGAATTCAAGTCTTTCATCCTTGAAGAAGTTTAACAGCCAAAAAATCTTTCAGAACAATAATTTATCTATCATAAAAATAATGTGTCACACAAAACTATTTACGGTTTAAACAAAAAGAAAAATCATTAAAATAATAATTCACAAATCAAATATAAGTGAAAAACAAAATAATTTTTTTTATCTAAAATTTTATATTTTTTATTTTCAACTAAAAACATAACAATTTATAACACGTTTAACATTCGAACCTTTATATCATGATACAATATATTTATTTCTTCATTAGTAACGACATCAAACACTTATTTTTCAATAAAAGTCACCAAACAATCATTTATCCAATTTCGAAGTAATGTCTTGATAATTTTCATTGCCGAAAAAGCTTGTTCAACAGATGCAATAACTATCGGCAAAACTAGTGTTAATTTCACAAGCAAATAAACTAAAAGATAACTCACATTTTTTCCCTTTTCAACCAACTTTTGAGCAAGGAACAAGGAACAATTTTTACTTAAAAAGACATAATTTTTAATTTCACTATCTACTTAAAAAGCAATAATTTTTAATTTTACAATATATTTGTCCCAATTTAACAATTTTAAGTTTACCTTATTTCCTATTAAATTGTATCAAAATTTCAAATTACACCATATAAAATTAGAATTAGGGCTAAAGTATGAATTAACAATTGAAATATGACATTAACAATTCAAAATAAAACCAGATAAATTAATAATATGCAATTCCAAAACAAGAAAAAAAATCAAACTAAAACAAAGCATGAAAGCAAACGGCCTGCGGAGTGTGGACTATCGATGAGACAATGACTCAATTCAAAATAACATATATGATAGTGGATGACTGTCTGACTAGTTGAGTGGATCAGACTATCAGTGATAGGAAGTACCTTACTTTATCCTGCGCTATCCGCGCCTGTATGAAATTATGGAAAATGAAAGTCTTCAGCCTTGTCGCCTTAAACAAGCCGCTTGAGTATTTGGCTAAATCTGAATATTTAATTTTAATACGCGTGAGCATTTGAGTGTTTTAAATTTTGTACTCCATCTGTCTCAAATATTTTGTAACAATTTAATTTTTTAAGAAATTTAAAAAATAGATTTGATATTATAATTTTAAAAAAAGAAATAGTTATTGAAATAATAATATTATAATTTAAATAGTGAAATAATAGTTAAAGTGATGAATATAGTATTGATATTATAATTTTAAATAAAAGAATAATAATTGAAGTGGTGGACCATATTTGATAAAATAAAAATAATTTAAATAATTTATATTCTTAAATTTTCCAAAAAAAATTTATAATTTTTATGAAACATCTAAAAAATATAAGTGTTGTAATTTTAATGAGATAGAAGGAGTATATATATATATATATATATATACTATTTTTTTTTTTTTAATTGTGGGGGCATAGATCCCCGGGTCCCTTACTTTATCGGTCACTGCTAGTCGCATTCTCGACAAAGTTTATAAATTATGTTATTTTAGAGCCACAAATTTGGTTTAGAATTGTCTTTTTTGTGTGTGTGTGTGTGTGTGTGTGTATACACAATTTGGTCTATTATAGAAATTGACGGTTAGAATTTGCAAATTTAAATCTTTCTATATATAAATTAAATATTTAAAAACATATATATAAAAAACATTTTTTACTAAAATATTTGTACCAAATTTATGCAGTAATCACATAATTTTATGCGATAATCGCATTTATATTTGTAGTAGAAATTCACAAAGAAATCAAAAAAAAAAAAATGAGAGACAAAAAAGACAATAATACGATATATTTTTCAAAACATTGTCATTTTTCAGAATTATTCAAAATATAATTTGAATCGGATGAATAAAAAATTTAATTTTTTATTTGAGATATCGAATTTAAATATTAAATGAAATAAATTATGTTAAGAGAGTTTTTTCAAACAATTCACGCAATTCGAGTTAGATTAATTAAAATAAATAAAAATTTCGGTCATTAATTAAAAAAAAAGAAAAAGTAAGAGGCCGTTAATATGCAGAAAAAGACAGAGATTTTGGATCTCGAGGTTCCAACATTGGAGAAATTAATTAACCACGCGAGGGACTGATTGGCTGACTGGCAGGAGTGGGAGTAGGATCGGTTAGTTATTTATCGGTCAAACCACCACGTCATCTTTGACTTGTGCTTGCAACAGCACAACAAACTCACATGCTATCCACCTCATCGAACCTCCCTGGACCGACGCCTGGCTCATATCGTTACAAACACCTAAGCCAAGGTGATTAATGATTATTATTATGCTTAATTTAACAAAAGTTTAGTTAATATTTATATTTTTTTGGACATTTCATATAATTTGTAACATATTTAATTTAAAAAGTTTAATACTATTAATTGTCTAAATTATTTTTATTTTATCAAATATGACCCACCATTTTAATTACTATTATCTTATTTTAAATTATTATATTAATATTATACCTTATAACTTTAATTATTATTTCACTATTTTTTTTATTTAAAATTATAATATCAAAAATATTTCTTAAATTTTGCATAAAATCAAACTAATTGGGACGAATGGAGTAAATGGTTATGAAAGCAAAGCCATCTTTTTGTCCTTTCCATCATCTACGTCATGCCGAAAACCTGAACCATTAACCATATAAATGATTTAAATGCATTTAATAACAAAATAACTTTAGCTTTAGTTTAGATCAAAATAAAAAGAAAAAATTAATACTCTATTTATTCTTAAATAATTACTTTTTAGAGGCATATACGTTAATTATTGTTTTATTGATTTGAGTAAAATACTTGAAAAGATAAAAAAAAAAAAAAATATTTATTAGAGCAAAATTTATTGAAAAGATGAAAGAGGATGAAAAAGAATGAAATAAAAAAAATAATACTTTGACTTTAATCTTAAAATGTGAAAATGATAATTAAATTAAAATATTTTTTTTCTCTCTAAACAGATAGTTATTTAAGAACGAATGTAGTATAATATAATATATAAAGTGTTTTAAATTATTAAATTAATTTATTGAGTGGAGATAAAGTCTAACTTCTAATATGCGTATTCATATGTTAATTGTTATCATACTCGATACATACGTAAAATTTTATCCAAAAATACTGAACGCAATACTCGAATACACATAATTTTTTTAGAACAACGACCATGCAATATATATTATAATACTATATAAAATATTTAATATTATAACTTACAAGACAAAAAATTATCAAAATGGTAATTTAAGTGTGCAGCCACTCTGAATTTACTGTCGATCCCTCATTGGGGTGAACCCTCTCAGCACTATCATTTCTATTCACAGAACTAGAACTCGAGACTTTATTTAAAGGACACTAAACCCCTTACCACTCGGTCAAATGAATATTAGTATAAGACAAAACAATATTATTTTGCATGAAAGAAATTTCCTTTTATATATGGAACACTCTCTTCTTATAAACTATTAATATAAAAATATTTTTTTTATTTAAAAAAATAAATATAAGCATTTTTTTTTTCATATAGTAATACTTTAACAAGAATATAAACGTTTGCTCATGCCAACCCTCACCCACACTCTTCGTTGGAAAGGTGGCTTTCTATACACATTTAAAATCAAGTTTCTTTTCTTTTACTTTTCGCCCGTCATATATTGGAAAGATCAAGTTTTTGGGAAGGTCTGGAACAGCTATTTTTTTTTTTTCAACTTCAAACAAACGGAGTAATGAAATTATTAATTAAATGGGTCCAACAAGGTGCTGGCAACCATGTGGCGCTTTCAGAGGATCTTTAGTTATGATTTTGAATTTGTATATATCTGTCGGTATATATATATATATACACACGCACAGACACACACACACACACACGCGCACTCTAGAACCTGTAGACTGTAGTTAATAACGTTGGATCACAGTAGTGTTATATGGAGTATATTATCACAGTAGTGTTATATGGAGTATATTAATATGGTCGGGTGGACGACAACATTTATCCATTTGAAAGAAAATTTGTACGTGTAAAGAGTATTTTCTTGATTTTTTGATCTGGCTATGGTTGGAAGTTGGTCAATGCCCAAAAAAGTTTTAACATAAAACCCCTTTTTTATTTTTCTTTTATTTCCTACCAGCAAGTAGCGCCGTTCACACGCTCTTTCTTTCTCTTCCTCAACTTTCTACAGACACACCCACATTCTCATACACACACACTCTCTCTCTTCCTGTGCTCTTTCTCTGATAATGTAAACACAGGAAAGATAAGAATTTTGGCTATTCATATGGCTTCTTTTAGCTCTCTCTCAGTTCTGTTTGCCTACATTTCTCTGTTCTTGGGCTTGTGTTCGGCTGGAGATCCATTTGTTTCCTATAAATTTGAGGTCTCTTACATCACTGCTTCTCCTCTTGGTGTACCCCAACAGGTCTGGTTAATTTCCTTCTTATGTATCTATCTCTGTATATATCTGTGTATGGTATGTATTTCTTTCAAGTGGGTCTGCTTATTTTTTCTGAATATTTGATGGGTTAGTTTTAGATTATTTAAATTTTCAATCTTTAGCTTCAGATCTGTATATTGTGCTTAAATCTCTGTAGAATGTGCTTAGTGGTTAGGTTCTTTATGTTGAGTGTAGCGAGCTTTTAACTAATCCTTGAAGATTCTTTTTGCGTGATTAATATTTGAAGGGATTCCTTGTTTTTAGTGACTTTTTAAAACTGGAAGCATTCGACTTTGCAGGTAATTGCTATAAATGGGAAATTTCCAGGCCCTGTCATTAATGTTACCACTAACAACAATGTTGAGGTCAATGTCCGAAACAAATTAGATGAAGACCTCTTAATTACTTGGTAGGATTTCTAAGAATGTACTAATTGCAAATTTGGTCTTAGTTTGGAAAATGATTCATATTGCAAGTTGCATAATTGTGACCCTCTCACATTTATAGAATATGTACCGTATAAAAAAGCCATACAATTTGATAAAAATATGGACTGCCACCGTGAGAGAGTCACCACGATGGAACTTGAGATATATAGCATTGCCCTTTAAATTTTTGTTTGTTATGGTATCTGAGGATTTGGAGTTTTCTGATTGAGGCAGGGCTGGTGTTCAACAGCGGCGGTCTTCTTGGCAAGACGGTGTTCTTGGCACCAACTGTCCAATTCCTCCAAAGTGGAATTGGACTTATGAGTTTCAGGTTAAGGACCAAATTGGGAGTTTCTTTTATTTCCCTTCGCTCAATTTTCAAAGAGCCTCGGGTGGTTTTGGTGGCCTTATTATTAATAATAGGGATGTAATTCCTATTCCTTTCTCAACCCCAGAAGGGGATATTGTAGTCATGATTGGTGATTGGTACACAAGTAACCACACGGTTAGTGTTTGATAATTCGTTAACCTTAAAACTGTATATAAATTATATTTATGTTGAAGTGAAAGATGTAAGTTGACTACTGTTTAGTTTTGTCTGAATTATAGGCTCTGAGGAAAACCCTTAATGGTGGGAAAGATCTTGGAATGCCAGATGGTGTTCTTATTAATGGGAAAGGCCCTTACAGATATAACGATACTCTTGTGCCTGATGGCATCGACTATGAAACAATTGACGTCCGCCCTGGTGAGTAATATGAACTGCAATGTTACTGAAGTATTCTGATCACTGAATTTTTACTTCCATATAGCTGCTACTTGTTTTAGACGTTAATTGGATTAGATCGAACATCCATTTGGTTAGTTTAACCAGGACAGAGTGAGGATCATTTATGCGTTAAAACTTCCTCAAGTGAAATTGATCTTGTGCTGGTTCATAATTACATCTTGAACTTTCTTTGCCTTTTGGTTAAATATATACATTGAGTCACTTAGAGGGAAATGAATGTTCTATTTTCAACTATTTCCCCCCATATAATTACCAGTTCAGCCAATTGGGTAGAAAGAAATTGCGAAAAAAAGATTTTGGAGATTCATAGTACTTTATAGGCTTCTCTAATTGGAAATTTTTTTTTATGATGCATTGGAAGGCCTGTCTTAATGCTTATGAACTATACATATATAATTTCTCCTTCGCCTTTCATATGTCATCTATGCAGTATTAAAATGTTATGATTTTGGGCAGGCAAAACTTACCGCTTTCGTGTGAGCAATGTTGGGGTGTCAACTAGTTTGAACTTCAGAATTCAGAACCATAACTTGCTTTTATCAGAAACTGAGGGATCCTATACAGTACAACAGAATTATACTAGCTTAGATATTCATGTTGGACAATCGTACTCTTTCTTAGCAACAATGGATCAGAATGCAAGTTCTGATTATTACATAGTGGCAAGTGCAAGATTTGTAAATGAATCAGTATGGCAGAGAGTTACTGGTGTTGGCATCTTGCACTATTCAAATTCTAAAGGAAAGGCATCTGGTCCCCTTCCAGAACCTCCACAAGATCAATTTGACAAAACATTCTCAATGAACCAAGCAAGGTCCATCAGGTTCGTTCAAGATATGCATTTCTTTTGTCCCTTTAAAATTAAATTTCTTATCCCCGTTAGCGTAATAATGAATTTGGGACGATTCTGGCCTCTCCAATCTTGACTCCGTCCAACTTTGGTTTGTAAACTTGTCCTCTTTCCTTTTTCATACTAATTTACTACCCACACTCTCTTTATTGAAAATGATAAACATTTTTTTTGAAATTCAAGACTCATTACTCCACTCAACTATTCTTTTTTATTTAATTTCTCTTTCTACCTACTTCTTTTCTTATATGATGAAGGGGATTTTATAAAATTTTATCTTTTTCTAAATAGGAGTATATTTTCTAATTAGGGCAATATAAGTTGGATGGAGAGAGTAGTATGGAACAAATCTTAGTATTATCCTTAATTTTGTCAAATAATCAGACACTTTAATTTCTATATGCAGGTGGAATGTGTCTGCTAGTGGTGCTCGCCCAAACCCACAAGGTTCTTTTAGGTATGGGTCAATCAATGTGACTGAAGTATATGTATTGAAAAACAAGCCACCAGTGATGATTGATGGGAAACGACGAACAACTCTTAATGGGATATCATTTTTCAATCCGCCAACACCAATCAGGCTTGCTGACCAATACAAAGTGAAGGGTGTATATAAGGTCGACTTTCCCAACAGGCCCCTTACAGGACCACCAAAGATGGAAACGTCAATAATAAATGGCACATTTAGAGGATTTATGGAAGTAATACTACAAAACAATGACACCAAGATGCAAAGCTACCACATGGATGGATATGCCTTTTTTGTAGTTGGGTAGGAACTGGGCCTGAGCCCTGTCTCTAATCGTTATATCTTCATATTGATATGTCCATTGATTTTCTGCCAACTAGCTTTTCATGCTTGCCCTTCATTGCCCCATTGCAGGATGGATTATGGTGAGTGGACAGAGGCTAGTAGGGGCACATATAATAAGTGGGATGGAATTGCTCGTGCCACGACACAAGTGAGTTTAAATTTTGTTACATTATTTCCACAAAAAGATTTTCATTTGTAAAATCTGAAAAGTTAAAGAATATAATATTTTTCCAAAGTGGCCATGTTCTACCACTATACCAGTAGGTTTTATGTTGTGCAGCACAGATAAGTACTATTTAAATTGTTTTCAACGCCAAATATTATAAACTTGTTGATTTTATGGTGCTTAGGTTTTCCCTGGGGCATGGACGGCAGTCTTAATCTCACTCGATAATGTTGGAATCTGGAATCTAAGAACAGAAAATCTTGACTCGTGGTATCTTGGTCAAGAAACTTATGTCAAGGTTGTCAATCCAGAACCCACCAACAAAACGGAGCTGCCCATCCCTGAAAATGCTCTCTTCTGTGGCGCACTCCGCAAATTGCAAAAGTATGTACACGATAACCGACCCATTCTTTTCAAATTTATCGGCTTTTAGTTCTCAAGGTTAATTTTGACTTCTACGTTCTCATTTCAATTTCAGGCCACAAGTTACATCTGTTGCAACATCAATCATGAGCTATGATTCAAAGCTGTTATTTACACTGCTAATGATGGTATTCACATTAATGCCCATTTTAAGCAATTTCCATCGGTGATGCCATTTTAAAGTTGTCTGCTGGAACCTTCCTTGCTTAGTTTGTACTTGTGAGTGTTCAGGTGAGGTGTGTAATTCTAGGCCCGTTGATAGTAAAATTTAAGAGATTTGAGACAATTAAATTTCATTCCCTTGTACTAGAAAAGCTCTTGGGCATTATCCTCCTATTTATTTTATTACCATTCTTTCAAATACCTATTTATTTATTTATTTATGTATTGAGGATTTATTAATTTTGAATAAAATTTAACTATATCCTGTACTATACCTGGGCAGATACTAGTACGAGCAATTGAGTTGTACTTTTGTGAATCGTCATGCCCATACCGAATTACTGTAAAATTTTTGAACAAATCTGTATCAATTTTAAATTTAGGAACTTCATTAATTGATTTATTAAAGTTAAAACAAAATTATTATTTCCTGAAACACATGGAGTATCTCCTATTTTCTTCGGACCATCTTTTGGTGTAAAAAGTTTTAAGTTCAAACTAAGAGATACACAACCAACTTATTTTTAAAAATCTTTTTTTCCCAATATATTTATAAAATTAGTTAGAAATGTAGTTACAAGGTCATGATCACTTGATCTACTTGAAATATATTTACGACATATTGGGAGCCTTCAAGTCACTCTATTCTCTAAAAAATTTAAGGTCCAAAATTAGATATTAATTTTTAAAACGACGACTTCTAAGAAAAATTTTGAAGTATCATTAATTTTAGATGCAAACATAGTTGTAAGTGTATAATAATACTCTATCTATTTCAAATGTATTTGTGATATTAAAAACTTTATTTCACTTAATCGTATAAATATAAAAATATACCTTTAATTTTAAGACGAATTTAAAAACGAATAACTTTGTGTAGTATTTATGTGGTGATGGACTTTTCTTTTACATGGTCCAAGTATCCAGTAAACAGAATGGCCCAACATGTCATAGTTGATCAGGTAGTCCACATGGCTAAGTATGCATTCCATTCAATGTGTTTTGTCGAGTTTTCTGGAGCCCAAATTCTGAAACAACTTTGATGAGTATGTGGGTGCAGTCGTGAAAACACACAATCCACTGGCCCAATATAATAGCCGGCCCAGTAACTTTAAAATTGGAATTTAACTATATATATATATATATATATTTAAAATCAAATATGTAAAATCTGAAGTCGAATCCACTCAAGATATTCGTGAACTATTCATTTATTGAATGAGTCAAATTCGTTACATATTTATTATTCGACTTTAAAATTTAAACTCAATTCAAATAAAAAATTAATTATTTGATAATATTCAATTGGATTCGATGAACTTGACTCATTTGCATCTCTATATTAATGGAACCTCCTGCATTGTCTCATCTGACCACCCATATTAGACAAAACCTATAATAAATTATGTATAAGCATATGGTGTAGAAAATCGTTTCTACAGTAGACTATTGAATTCAAGACCTTTGCATATCTTGAAGCTCACTAGAATGCTAACTTTTGTTTATTTCCATCTTATTTTATTTTTTAGTTTTTCTACAAGCTTCCCAAGAAATGCTTTATTAATTTACCTTTTGGGGATAAAAAAGTGATGGTAGTGATTCTGTTAAATAAGCATGTATGTGCATCTATGCATAATTAAAAATAATTGGAATAACGTTACCATATTCATGGTGTATGCACTCTATTCTTGTCCTATTTATTTTCATGTTAGATTACGTGTACCATTAGCTGTCCATCCATATTTTCATTGCGCCTTAGTAGTTGGACTACACTAAAATCGTGGCTAGTTGATGGACATAACAACTATTTCCACCATCTTATTGATGTTAGTTGCTTCTCCAATGGCAAAACTATGTTATAATAATATTGTCTCTATCTCTCAATAGAGAGAGTCCATAATTTGTCTTTTTTTTTTGTCCATAGAAAAACTCATCTCAATAAGTTATATGACGAAGCCATGTCTTCAACTCTCGTGGGTAGAAAAGACATATAATCTCCACAAAATTATGTAGAATATAATAACATGCATAAATTTGTATTAAGTCCCATGTACTAATGAGAGTATAAATACATATTTGTAACTCTTGTACTAGGTGATAGTAATACATTGGACATGGATGGTTCATCAAACCAAGTTTGCCCCTCCATGGGCACCATTAGGTTAAGTCAACCCGGCTCATTTTCTAACATTTGTCACTCACCCATGGTAGGGACGACGTTGTAATCAATATAGTATTATAGTTGCTCTTGCCATCAAATCTACTAACATTAGCCAACGGATAGAGCAATCGCTGAATTTACCTACTATGTGGGAGCTCTAAATCAAGGGCCAAAATAGATACATCTATTTTTTCAGAAAAAGAAATACAATATGGGAGCTCTTATACCAAACTTGTCGAAGTTTACATAAAGACGATAACCCAATAAACTCAGAGTACCCCAGACCAACTTCGGTTTCACCTGATAAGTATCTATAATCCTTTAGAGAGGCATATTTAACGCCTTTAGGCCTATGTTTTGTATCATACACTTATAATTATTTCGCTATCTGAAGTGCTATAATTACATGCTATAAATGTAGAGCGTGTGGTGAATAAAGTTGTCTTATTTTTGTCTTAATGTTATTTAGACATGGATTAATTGCTTTTCCAAAATCGCTCCTTAAGGTCTTATCTATGCTAACTTTAGGAAACAAAATCAAAGTAGCAACATCAATCCATATCTTTATGACAAAGTCAAAAATCACAAAGAGCACTAACTAAAGACGTGATAAACTAGTATTTATCCTTATAAGACTCACACGGTGAGGAAGTAGAGATTCCTTCTCTCTCTCGCCTGCTTAAATGTCGCTAAGCTCATGTTAACCCTATAGAATAAATATCTCGCAGATATTTTGTGCGGACCTTAGTCTAGTCAATCCCAGAGTGTCTAACTCAAAAATTTTAAATTAATCACTTTACAAAGTACCAATTTTAAAATTTATTATCTAGTTAACATGTCATGGTAGAAAACCTCACAATTGTGAGTATGTATATCTTATAGTTGTACATTGCAGGCCTTAGTTCAGTTGCTCACCAATCGCGTAACTTGAATTCTCAAATTATTCATTTTTTGAAGTGCCAACTTTGAGATTCACATCTGACTCTAAATCAGGCTAATATGGACATTATGACTTTTCATATTCAGTTAAACTCATTTAACATCATCTTGGTCCTATCAAGGCGACATATAAATATTTCATTTTTTATCGCTACTAAACAACAATTGATCGTTGTATAAAACGTCATTAGCTCGCTATCCAAAGGGCCAATAAATGAAATGTCTCATTTTTGCTCACAACTAAGCATCAATTAATCGTTATTCAAAGTGTCAATTGCTTGCTATCTAAAACATCAAAGGTGATTGCTCATGTAAGTGAGCTAATCAACCTGTTAGACATATTCTACAATGTATATATAAGAATTTGTGTAAAATACATATCATATGCATTAACTGTGGGAATATTGCGTAATGATATATTAATATCTCAAACATAGAGTGACAAACATTTTGAATACATACAACCACCACAACGTCTTAAAGATCTAACATAAATCCATAAGCCCATTTCTCAGGAATAGGCTTTATCATGTGATCCTCCAAAATTAGGCTCGTAGTGTATTATAAAGCTATTTCGAAAATATTAAGTATTTTCGAATATTGTTTCTCTTTAAGTCATTTACGCCATCTCAATCTTTCACTTGATTATAATTTGTGATACACAAGATGCATTAAATATAAGACCCTACACCATCTGGGTCTTTCACTATTCTAACTAGTGAAACCCATGAAATATAGATTTAGACTCTTCGCCATCTATGTCTTCCACTGATATTAATCAGTGGAACACACGATGAATAAATCGAGATCCAACAATATAAATTATAATCCATAAAACTATTGATTTACCCAAAGTAACACCAAGACAATTTTGATAAATAATTTTAAGGTTTGACCAAATTCATATTGACTAAATTGATTGTAGAAACAAGAATACACGTTTATATCCATCAATTTCCCATTATAAAGACATATGAAAAATAAACATCTTATTCGTAACTGTAGAAAGATTGGGGCAAATATTTATAAGTTTAAGCACTCATTTTATAACAACAGAAGTTCGTATGGGTTTTTAGTTGTTCATGCGAAATTGCTTAAGGCTAATTTTTGATAGACCTCTAATGACAAATCTGAAATATACTTTTAGTAATTTGTAAAATTAAAGGTCAATATTTCAAACAAATATACTAGCTTACCTATGTCCACATATATAATAAGGACTATATGTTGTTAACAATTAATACAATGTCAGTTGTATACATCTAAGGCTGAAAGTAGAACTAAACGGCTTGAGCTCGATTCAAGATCGCTCGGCAAGAAGTTCGATTCGAGCTCGATTTGAAATATTAACGGGTAAATTACGAGCATATATTAAAGTTTGATTAATTTACTTGGACCTTATTAATTTTTTTTCTATTGATATTTGATATAACTTACTAGAAAACTTCAAACTACTCGGGCTTGATTCATATTTGTGCTTGACTCGATAGTTAAACGAGCCATACACGAGCTTTATTTTAAGCTCGATAAAATATACGAGTAGAATCTGAGTAAGTCATACTTGACTTGATTCGACTCGTTTTCGCCCCTACATACATCAATTAAGTAAGTAACTTCCTTTAGGACCACTTGATATTCTTATAATGGTTATTCTTTGATCATCATAAATTTATAAAAATGGCTCGATGAAATATTGGATACCATTATGTGGATATATGTTTCAAGTTATTAATAAAAATATTTGGGCTAGCAATCTTTGCGCTCTCATTTTTCTATAACAAAAAATCTATATTTAATCCACAACAATAAACAATCTCGAGACGAATTAAGATACTTTTCACGCCCAGTGTGACAATATCCTCTTAATCAACTCTCTCATTATATGTGCTTACTAGATGAGCCTTATACTTAAGAATGAAATTATGTTCCATGCATTTGATCTTTGAGAACCCATTGGTTACAAGTAGTTTTTCGCAATGGAGGAAAAGCAATCTAAGTCCAGGACTTTAATTGATCTACATTGACTCTATGTTAACTCCTATTAATTTAACCCATTTGTTACTTATAATGAAATGAAATCTTAATCATTATAAAGACTTTTTGTTACTTGTGTTTTTGGCTCATAGGCACCTCTCACTCAATCGAAATGATGATAGGAAGTAATGTCTCTTGTTTTTTTTGCAATAAAGGTACAAGTAAACATTATATAATGAAAGAAAACTACTTGGAATACTAGTCGCTCTCAGCATTTACGTGAAACTAAGAGATGATTCTCAATTTCAATCATCCGGATAAGTGCGTCTAAATCTAAATCACTCCTAGTCTCTCTAGGAGTTTGAGGAACGTTATCTTCTATCTCAACTATTTGAACATGTGTGCTTGACTATTGGCCTTTCATTTCATAAAGTATTACCTTGTTCGTGTCACATTTTCTAGAACAATTATTCCAAATGATATTTACTTCTCATGATTGTGACGCTCCGGTCTCCATACAACTACTATCCCACTAGAACGGACGTCAAATCACATCTTAATTCCAACAATACAATACATCTCCACTATTTGTTGAATGCAGAAAAAATTTCATACAAAACACAACAATAATTATTACAATCATTACATCCAACCACTTGCTCCAAAACTCCCTCTATTTCGGGCTAGACAAATCTCCAACGTCCGTCTCATCCAAAATCTCTCGTTCCCGAATTTAACTAACTACAAAGAAATTTTTTAAAACAAAGCAAGTGTGAGCGAATAAGCTCAGTAAGTACACAACTCTCAAATGCTAAAATATTTTCTGTCAAAATACTTTGTCTTTAAATAAAACTCATTTCTTGAAAAATTTCCAATTTAAAACTCAAAACCATTTTTGCAAAAATTAACTTTTTTGGAATCCGGATCATTCGGAAATCCATGAGCACAAAATGGATTTCCCAAAAGTTACCACTATTTCCAAGTACAAAGTAAAACAAATCACATTAACTAAATAAACAAGTAAAAGCTAAAATGCCAAACTCATAAATTCATCGCACTTCTACCTAGCATCCATTCCAGTCGAGCAAAAACATCACAAATAATAATCACACTTTCGTCCAACTGCTAACCCAGTTGAATGAAAGCGGGACAAGTATCAGGTATTTACATGTATGCATACGACACATGATATTCCACCTACAAGGTTCATCCGTAGGGCACAAAATTAGCTAGGTTGGCATAATAACCATTTTAAAAACTTTGTTTTTCTAATCAACAATTTCAAATAATTATCATCATTGATAAAAAGGCGTACACTGAAACAATAAAATTACATGTAAGAGAGGGGCAAGTAAAGTGCATTTGTCTTCTTGCTTTAACTTACTCCTAAGGTTATATCTTTGTTGGCCTTTGCTTGGGTTTAACCGTTTACTCTGTGTTCATGTTCAAATCAGACTTAGAGCCTTCTCCAACCCTAAATAGGTTCATTCAATCATTAAATATTTTAAATTAGTCATCTAACGGACCTTAAAATATCATAACACTTCCCAAGACTTAAAACAAACAATTTCTATTTCGGCTCACAATACTAGTAGCATTTAAATCTGTATACTCCTGTTATAAAAATTCCATGGCCACAAACTTAATTTTCTCAAAAAATATACTTCCAAGCCTTCGTATGGACACAATAACGACTTAATTCTGGCTTATAATGAAGGAGTAATGACTTTTCAAAGTTTGAAAAATTTCTACAAAATATGCTCTATTTTGACTTTATAGCAGTGTACTTTGGACATTTTACAAAAATACCAAAAAACATCAAAATGATTCAATATTTTTTTAAAATATATTAAACTTACCCAAGTTTGACCATAAACGTTTTCATCAACTTTCGCCTTATATGCTATTTTAGACGAATTTTCAAAGTTGGTTCGAAAACTAAAATTTTCAAATAATTCGGGAAGCTTCTGTATAGTTTTTATAGTATTTTATAAAAACTATAAAATACTATAATTTTTTTTATATTTTATAAATTTTTGTGTGGAATTAGTTAACTTGATAAGGAAAATATTTAAAAAAGTTTTATTAGGAAAATATGGTCATTTTTATATCATAACTTTTGACTTGACTTACCCAAGACACGTGCGCCATTTATATCGAAATAAGAACTATTATATCAGAACTTTTGAAGTTACTGAATCACATATGTTAAGTGAATTAAATACAAAGTTGATCAATTACTCTTTGGTTATCCTGAATTGTTTTCCATTTTCCTGCTTTGCCAAGATTACTTATATGTAGTGTTGGGACATCCCAATATCGATCTTAGTTTTGATAATGACAAAATTACATAGACTAATACATTTGCGAGACGTTTTAGGAAATATATGTGTGTGTGTGTGTGTGTATATATATATATATGACACAATATGTATAAAGAACAAAAGATGATCACAAGCAATTCAATGATCATACAATTATGTGAAAATAAGATTTTATTTCTAAGAATTTGGAAGAGCTTGGAGTATTGAAGACTAGATTAGGACTAGTCCCTCTTATAAGAATTTTTATGTAAGTGTTCTTTCTATGGTCCAAATGGTGCAAACTTGAAAAGTTATTTTTTTACTTATTTAGAAATTTTTTTTATTCTATTATTAAAATATTTTTCCTTGTTATATATATATATATATATATATATATATATATCTTTCATAAAAATAATGTTAATTTTTATTCTTTACATTTTGAAATATATTAAATGTATATTGCAAATATTTTTTTCATACCAAAAAGATTTTATGGCAATTATGAAAGATTTTATGGTCGTTATAAAAAGATTTTATGGCCATTATTGAAAGATTTTACATCCGTTCTAAAAAGATTTTATGGCCATTATTGAAAAATTTTACGGTTATTATAAAAAGATTTTATGACCGTTATTGAAAGATTTTGCGGCCATTATAAAAAGATTTTATGGCCGTTATTGAAAGATTTTATGTTCATTATAAAAAGATTTTATAGATGTTATTAAAAGATTTTATGACCACTTGAGATATTTTCTTTAACTTATCTAAATTCATTCTTTTCTCATTTCTACATGAATCAACGAATTAAGAGAGATATTTTTCAAGATCCAATATTACTCTTCTCTTTCTCTATATTTCTTCTCACCGTATATTATCTTCATATATCTATGTTGAGAGAAATTTTCTTACATCTTAGATCTATATGCTATTCAAACTTGTATCTGTTTGATCTAAGAAACGAGCTCAAATTTCTATTGATGTAATTTCCTTAGCACATAAGCATTTTTTTCATCATTCGAATCTCTGTTCGGAAGAAGAATTATTATAAAAGCTGAATTGTTTGGATTCTTGAGGAAGAGAAAGTGGTCTCGTGTCCAAGAGATGATTGCAGAAATTATCGGAATTGAGTCTTAGAATCTCCGAGGAAGAGAAGGTGTTCTTTTGTCCAAGAAAGAATCGCATAAATTCAGGTTATAATTTATTGAAGGTTTCTTGACTGAGAAGAAGTTTTTAAGAAAAGTGGGTTATTAGGAATCTCAAGTCTAGAGAGACGACTTAGGGACTGGACGTAGGAGATTATCACTGAACCAGGTTAAATCACCATATTCATACGCTTGGTAATTTCGTTCTTTATATTATTTATTGTATGCTTCAATTCCTCACTATATATTCATTGTTAATTTAGAAATTATTTAAAACCATAAAAAGAGTTAACAATATATTTAACCCCCCTTCTAGATTGTTATTTTGCACCAACATCTAGATTGATTTTAGCGAATGAGTCTAAAATACCTTCTTGAGCTAGTATAATCAATCTATCACATTCAAAATGGATTATCTTACTACGCCATTTATGGACACAATATGATTACCAGTTACTTGACTAATAGCGATAATATAACCATTACGATATTTATGATCATATAATAACAATAAATCAAACCCATGACAACTCTTACTTGAGTTTTTTAAGAATAAGAATCATTTAGTTACATTTAAAACTCAATTTTAAAGTCTAATTCTTTTATGGTAAGTACAAAAATATATTCTATCAGGGCACCAAAATCTAAAGTACATCACAGAGACATAATACACATGTAGATCACATTGTTCAGTTTGTAAGTGCCTAACACCTCCATACTAAATTATTCTCAAAATGACTTTTCGACTTCTAATTGAAACCAATAAATTCTCTACAAACTTAGTATAATTCTTTGTTATGTTTTTGATAGTACAATAACCTACAATCCATATTTAAAGAGATAAGGTATAAATTATCAATTAACAAAATGATCTAGATGTTTTGAGTATCACATTCAACTCAATGCGTTCATGAGTGAATCGTTCTAATTTACCATGTACTTTTGTAGTTGATCTCTTGTTATCTAGTTTGACTGTCTAGCATTTAGTGACCTTTTGCCATCTAAGACGCAATTACAATCTCCTAATCTTTATTCTCAAGTGTAGATCTAATTTCTTACGAGAATCAATATCACAAACATAAACATTGAGATCATAGCTATATCTAGGTGCTTTATCTCTAACGCGTAATGTTATTTATCACATAATGTCATTATCATAATTATGCTAAGTGCACATGCTTTGGGAAGCGAGCTTTTCATTACTTAGATATATTACTAATCAATCAAGCTGTTATCGACAACTTTTAACAATAAATTACTAATATGAATAATAACTAATCAATCAAGCAGTTGTCGACACTTTAGTTGATTAATTATTGTTATAAAATATAATTTTTAAGATTTCCATATCTAAGAGTCTTAGGCAAATATTCGATTTCACATGTTTGACAATTTCTGAAAATTACTCAATAAATAAAATATGAATAATATGAACCCATGGTTAACAAGATCATACAATTTCGAACATTTGCACCCAATCTAATTATAATCAAATTCTATGCAAGACCCTAATATCTCATATTAACATAGTCAAAATTTACAAGTATTGGTTACATTTTTGAGAAACACTTGAGATATCTTAATTGGCTACACTATATTATAAAATTATTATATTTTTGCATAAAAGCAATTTTTTGCGCAAAATAAATAAATTTAAGAATAAATTAAATTACTCTAACTAAATTCCTCTCACTATGTATAAGCATATTGTGTTTATGTCTTACATGATAATTATAATAATTTTTGCAAGCTTAGTTTTTCCAAAAATTATAAAACGAAATTAATTAACTAAGCATTATTACAAAAATAATACAAAAAATTATGCCAAACACTAATAATATGTTAACAAAAATTATAAGTCAATCAACTTATTATATAAGGACAACCATCATTATTTTTTTGGATTTCTTTCAATATTACTTGCTATTTGCTATTTTCTGCAGTTATCCCATAATTATAAATATAAAATAAATTAAATTAGGCCACTAAAGTATTTAATCTCTCAACACCTAACTAGTGGAGATACTATAAAAAAATAGGTAACTAAATTTTTCTGATAAGCCAAATAGGTCAGCACATGCCCAATGATTTTTTTTCTCAAGCAATTAAAATTATTTTATATTATTAAATGAAATTACAAAAAATGAAAATGTAATAATAAATATTTAAAAATAAAAAATAAATTAGAAATTTAATTTCATGCTTGACATAAAAATTTCATACCAAAATGACCTTGGGAAGACTTTCTATTGCTAAGGGTACAAGTATGTTGCACTAGTGTACAAGCTATTAATGTTGATGACTAAGCGTGACATCATAGTGATGTCATCATCTTCAACTCTAGTAGAAACTTTCAAAAAAATACTAGTTACGTCCTTGAACTTCAAATGGTCATATTTTTTTCAATTTAAATTCAAATTAAGAAATCATATGTCCACATGAAGATATGATCATTATCTTTCTAATGACTGAAGATTCATACATATAATTAGTTTGTAGAAAGCTATTTCATTTTTAAAATTTTGCAAAAATATTTTCAGTTTGAATTTTCTTCAAATTTAATATTCCAAATGCAATAAAAATTTGCAGATCATATCTACTATATATAAGCTACAACATATTGAAATTTTAATTCCTAATTCATAGTATAACATGGTTCATCATTAATAGCTTAAAATATGGTTTTAACCAAAAAAATATAACAAAAACACATATATACAACATATAGACAACATGTACAGTACAATTCTAACAACCATATGCTTTGATACCAGTGTTAAATAAACATATATATATGCATACATGCAGAATTAAAAATAATTAGAATAACATTACCCAATTCATTGTGTATGCATTCTATCTATGTCTTATCCATATATGTGTTAGATTATGTGTACCATTAGCTGTCCATCCATGTTTTCGCTGCGCCTTAGCAGTTGGACTAAATTACAATTGCGGTTAGTCGATAAGCATAACTACTATTTCCACCATCTTATTTACGTTAGTTGCGTCTCTAATGACAAAACTATGTTACAATAATATTGTCTCTATCTCCCAGTGGAGAGAGTCCATAAGTTGTCATTCTTTTTCTTGTCCATAAAAAAACTCATCTCTATAATTTATACGAAGAAGCCACATTTTCAACTCTTAGTCTCTCATAGGTAGAGAAGACATATAACCTCCACACAATTATGTAGAATATAATGACATTTATAAATAAATATTAAATCCCATGTACTAATAAGAGCATAAATATATATTTGTAACTCCTATACTAGGTGCCAATGATACATTAAACATGGATGGTCACCAAACCGGTTCGGCTACTCTATGGGCTCCACCTGCTTAAGTCAACCTGACTTATTTTTCAACAGATTCAAAACTCCACTCTCTCCATCTCACCCCCTTTATTTGTGTAATTTCTTAACCTTATTATTATTATTTCCATAATTAGCATTATTATACTCTCCATCTCACCCCTTTTATTTGTCTAATTTCTTAACCTTATTATTATTATTATTATTTTTTCCATAATTAGCATTATTATACTGATGGAATTAAGGGGACATATAAACCAAAATGATGATTGCTAGTAACATGGTTTTCAATCCCAACATAGAAATCCACGCCAATATCAAGAGCCCCAATCAATTTCAGAAAAAAATAGAAAGAAAAGGTAATAATTGGTCATTAGGGCTCAACTTGAAAGGAGCACAAGATCGATGGTACTTTTCTGAAGGTGTGTTTGTGAGGCCAGAGAGGCCAGGAAATTCGTAGTCAAATTGTCAAAAGCTCACTGATCTCGCCTTTTAATTTTTAATTTTGTTTGAGTGGATAGTTATGATGATTGTTCCATTAAACTTATATTTACAATAAAATTTATATTAGTCAAATATTACTCTCACGTGAACTATTAATTAATTAATTAATTTTATAATAATAGGTCCTCTAATAAAGGGTAATAAATTTTCACTTTATTAACTAGTAGATAAATATAACTCTACGCATTGTAAGAAATTTGAAACTGAAACATATCTCAGGGTCTCAGTCTTAATTCTTAACATAAAAAGAGAATTATGACATAAAGCTTAATTTTGTTATAAGTTAGGAGTTGTTCGTTTTGATTAAGTGATAAGATCTAATTGTTGAACTTATATATTATCTCTGTCCAACTTATAATGTCGTAATTTTTATTTTGGTTTGTCCAATTTTAGTCATCCCCTTTCCTTTTCCATAATATTTTTGGTTATAGTTTTCCCGTACTACCCATACTCCTTTTATTAAAAATTATGATTAAAATTTTCTTGAAAATATAAGTCTCATTACTCCACTCAACTATTTTTTTGTATCTAATTTTCTTTCCAACTGCTTCCTTCATAAATAATTAATGGTATTATAGAGAATTTTATGTTTTCCTAAATAGGTGTGCATTTTCTGATTAGTACAATATAAGTTGGACGGATGGAGTATTAATTTATCAGAATTAATAAGGATGTTCTGAATACTAAACTGATCAAACAAAGCTATATGAATATATCCAATTTTAAATTTAATCATCTAAATAACTAAAAGTACATTTCCTTTTTAAAAGTAAATTTAAGAACGGACATTATTAAACGTAAACATCAACTTTAAAACTTTTTTTTTCCAAGATGTTACCTAAAAAAGAAATAATAAAAATAAAATCTAAATTAAAACTAAATTCACCTTACAATTTTAAAAATATGTTTTATTCTATTTTAAGGATATTTAGCTTGTGATGGTGACATAAAAATAGAATTAATTTTAGTTTGTGAAACTATGATATGCATTATTTAAGTTAACTATGTTGTACTATTTTATACCGTCAAAATTGGAAGTAGAATTCTTTTGTAAATGAAAACAATAAAAAAGATATTTTAATATTTTAATTCACGAAACAGATTCAACCACCATCTAAATAAAAAGGTGAGAAAATAATTTATGGATCAATCAGATAGCTTGGGCCTAAATAAGAGGTTAAAACAAACATACTTCTTAACGTTTCAATTAGCTTAAACAAGCATACCCTTAGTTTAGTTAATTAGTTGAATACAACATTGTATCTTAGTGGGTTATAGAATCAACAATTTTAGAAAAAATGACATTTTTTGTTAAAAATGACGATCATACAAAATACATCGCATTGTATCTATTTTTTTTCTCTTTTTTTAATAGAGTATTTACCTCATTATATTGTATATCATGTAAGATATATATATATATATTATTTTTATTTTTTAAGGATTAACATTTTTTTAAAGACTCTTTACCACTTATCCTCTTAGATTAGTTATGGATAATTTTAAGTTTAGATTCAATCTATAAGCATGCCTGTTGCATGTTATTTATAATTACGGCTTTGAACTTTTCATCAGAGATGACACATTTTGTTCTTAGAGTGGATTTCATGATTTCTTATCATTTTTCTAGTTTCAATCATATAAATTTGTTAAATCAACTAGTTTACTTTTTTATATTTGAAGAATTATATATAGTCCATCTGTTCCAAAGTTAGAGATATCTTAAAAGTAAATGTTCAAATACAATTTTTACGTAGAAGGAAAGTGTTTTCTAAACAACTTTCTTAAGGATGATATTTTATGATACTAAAATAAATATCTCTAATTTTAGAACATACTAAACGGCTTAAAGGTAATTTTGACCATGTGTTATTATGCCTTTTAGACATTGAACCTGAAAAAAAAACTTTTTGAAATCGAACCTCAATGTTCATACATTTTTTGAAATCAAACCTTCCGGCGAGTTTTCCGGCCAAAAATTGGAATATTCCGGCCAAAAATGTGAATATTCCGGCCAAAATTAGAATTAAAATCGCCGGAAGGTTTAATTTCAAAAAATGTACGAACATTGAGGTTCGATTTCAAAATATTTTTTTTTCA